>JAPYYV010002209.1:0-42781 GCA_030522625.1 Copidosoma aretas | reverse complement strand
CTGCGAGCGGCGGCGCGAGCCTTTCGAGCCGACGCGTCGATATTTGCAGCGGCCGGCCGACTACTGCCGAGAGACCATAATCGCCGGTGTGTATAGACCCGCGCGTAGGCCCAAGGCGCGTGCTCGGCGTTGTACGTTGCACAGTGTGCGAGCGTAGCCATGGCTACAATCGCGCCGTCGACCGAAAAAGCCCGCGCGGGTAGCGCGATGCCACGGCGAGGGAACGACGACCTATCGATTGCGGGCGAGGGATAATGACCTCCGGGTGGACGCGTTGTGTGGAGGACTTTGACTTTGACGGTCAGCCGGGATATGTTCTTGTTGTTGTTGCTGCTGATTGAGCGCCATCGTCACCCGCGCATCGCGGCGGCACGCTCGATAGGCCGGGTTCTTTGTGCTCAACCTCGATTTTTGCCGATCGAATGGAATTCCATTAGCTCGTGCGTCGGGGTTCGAGAGGATCAAGTTTGGAGGGTGAGGCGCAGCAGGAGATCGTTTTTTAAAAATTCCATTGATAGAACTTGGAAGATTATTGTGATGATGCTTCGATAACACCGACGATGAGGAGTAGATGTTTTTTTTTCACGTCGGAATCGCTGTTTTAATTCGTCGGTCGAAGTACACTGGACATAAGTATAAACTTTCAGTGACACACGTGTAAGAAAAGAGTAAAACAGTGTGATATTGAGGAAATGCAAATCACCCGAGCATGTCATTATCGTCGGAAATTTGCAGGAGTCACGTTTTTCACAAAGAAACAAAAAAACTTGAAATCCTTATGCAATAGCTTTCGTGCAACTTATTACGTAAGCTTGAATGTGTTGCATTCTTTTAATTTTTTTTAATTTCACATTTCAGCGTAATATTAATTATTCATGTTTAATTTGTTCTGTATCGTTTCTGTTTCATATTTTAATAATTATTCGACATTATTTCTTCCTTCTCTCCATTTTCAAGTAGATGCCACCCTCTGGCGCTTGAACGAATGCTCGTTTCGAATAGACAATATCGGAAGTTTTGTAGCACGCTGAAAATTTGAAATTCAACAACACGGATATGAGTGCTATCTTGGATTGCAAGAGTCCGAAACGGTTGCCTGAAATTTAAATAATTTATAATGAATTTAATAAAAGATTTTTTTGTTGCGCTACATATACATATATGCTGGATACATTTAAGAAACTTACCGATGCAAACGCGGGGCCCATCGCCGAAAGGTAGATATACGTATGGACTCCTTGCTGCAATATTTTCTTTGGAAAAACGCATCGGATCGAATTTGTCCGGATCTGGGAAAAAATTGGGATCTCTTTGGAGACCTGAGACAGAAATGACGACTCCAGTTCCTTTTTTTATCGTGATGTTGCTATCTGGTATTTTGTAATCTTCGATGCAGAGCCTATTCAAGAATGCAAGCGATGGGTGTTTCCTCATCGTCTCTGTGTTTGAAATATATGGTAGGTATAAATTATTATTTTTGTTCTTGAGACATTAATTTGTAAAATATTTCTTAATTACCGCTAAACACCATGTGAAGGTACTCGAATTCATTTAACACGCTTTCATACGATAAACCTCCGGGTTTGCTACATACTTCATCGATTTCTGCGTGAACCTTCTCTTGAATGTCTGGGTTCATTGCTAACTCATACAAGCAATAGGTGATAGTGGTGGAAGTTGTTTCGTATCCAGCGACGAAAAATACAAATGCCTGAGCTTGAGCTTGCACCAAGCTTAATTTCTCATAATTTTGATCTGTAAAATCAATTTACTTCATTATTGTTATTCATATCTCGAAAATTTCGATATTCAAGTACAATTTCTATCAAACATTATTCATCCAAACACAAGAAATTTCAGTAAATAAATTCACGAGAAAAATTTCTATAAATTCTAGAGTTGATTCTAATAAATTCATGTAAATTCTAGCGTAGCTAACCAAATTCAATTTTTTGACATAAACTCAAAGAAAAACTTACGTTCTCTGACTTTTAACAATGAAATTTGTACAGAAATAAATAATTTTTTTTTACTTTGAAATTAGTGGAAAAAGAATTTTCAAAGAAAGCTCTTCTATTGAGAACGGATTAATTCAGTATATCATTGTCAATTCAATTATCAACAAAAATGTATTCTAATTCAGGAGGGTGTAGATAGAGCAACTGCACTAATCGAATCGTAATTCAAAAGTGATAATTTATATTAATAGACTTATTACCTGTGTTCGATCCATTTTTCACTGATTTTTTTTCATCGTCTTCCAATATGCCCTTGTCCATCAACTGCATTAATAAGTTAACGAAATCTTTCCTAACAATACTATTTTTTCGTCTCTGATCTACCATATCCTCGAAAAGTTTTGAGAAAAATTTTATGACTTCGTGCGGAGTAAACGGTATTCGAAATATATCTAATACAGCTGGAGCAAACACGAGGGCGTTTTTTATTGGTGATTGGTCGAATATCATGAGTAAATGACGTTTGAATTCGTTTTCTGGATTTTCAAGGCTCTTACAATTGAATCCAAAAGCAGTTGATGAAATGGTGTCGATTGTATATCTTGAATAGAAACATTTTCCGATGAACTATCTACATTTCCACAAAACGTTAAAAAGGTTTGCATAATTACCTTCCAATCATACTTTTTAATTCAACTATATCGTTCTCTTCAATTGTCCTGTTACAGGTTTTTACTAAATCATCGCCGATTTCTTTAAGCAATGGAAACATTTGTTTTAATTTTCCCGATGTAAATATTGGCGATAATTTGGCTCTTAATTTTCTCCATTTCTCGCCAGGCAAAAGAAATAGGTGACCCGACAGTGGATCGATTTTCTCATTGAAGTATAAACCTCTGTCGCGGAATTTGTTGAAGTCCTTTATTAATACCTGTCGAATCAACTCGGGATCGTTAATCATCAAAGCGGGTTGATAAAAAATGTATAGACCATGAAAGCGAAGTTTTTTATATTTTTCATAACTTTCTTTTAATAAATTTCCTGCAATGTAATACATATTTCATCAATTAAAAGATTGGTGTAATTTTGAATGAAAACGTACGCATTAAAAAGAATATGTAATATTGAGTTCAAGTAAAAATAGATATAGTCAATTATTTACCCAAAGACAATTTCCCAGTAACAACAGGCAGTGCGTTTCCAAAGGGTATTGATGGCTTATCATGAGGTATTCCACTTCTATTCCAATAATTATAAACTATAAACTTTAAGTATACATAAACTGCAAAAATTATTGCAGTAATCCAAAACAATTTCATATGAAGCATTTGTTCTACGGCTTGTAGCATATTTGTGTCCTCTTATTGACAAAAATTAGAGATACTGATTTTTCACGAGAACATTCAACGAAGCCAGACTTTTAAAGAATGAGAAATAGGAAAAGTTTTGACATCCAAATAGCTGACTGCACTTAGACTCTTTAACGTAGCAATGATATCATTGAGAATACCATCATCACGATGAGTTGCAAAAAAATTGCAGAAAAAGTGTGACAGACTCTGGTTTTTATAAACGAGATTGAAATGACTATAAGACTTAATTTTTTTAATTGTACATGTATATCATGCAAATTTTTTTTTTAATTATAATATTAACAAAGCTCTGCACAATTGAAAATAATTGGAAAAACAACAACTAAATGAAGCAATTTTCACCTTATAACTATTTTATAATTAGCTATAAAATGTTATATTATCTAATACATTATCGTAGTATATAAAGTTGATTACATTCCATAGTGTTTTGTTAAAATGATTCAAACTTTAGGATGATTTTTAAATTATTTTAATAATATTGTGTTAGTTATTTCATACATGTACATTTGTGCAAGAAGTAGATTTTATTATTGGGTTCCATTTTTTAAATTCTGTCGTCGGCTGACTTCCAAGAACAATAATTTATCAGCAACTTGTAGAAATGTGCGATTACTGTAAGGTAATGGTATCAGTGTTTTATCGCAGAGCGTAAATCTGTAATTAGACAAAAGAGTGACAAGCGCTACTTTTCCTTGCATCAAAGCGATACGTTTACCTATTAAATTTCATCAAAATATTTTTATAATTATTAAAAATATGTGTCGATAAAAATAGCACAGTTAATATGCAGTAAACAACATTGAAAACTACCTATACAAATCCGTGGTCCCTCGCCGAAGGGTAAAAAAAAGTAGGAGCTCCGTTTGGCGCAATTCTCTTTTGTAAACCGCTCTGGATCGAATTTTTCTGGATCTGGATAAATTCCTGGATCATTTTGAATTCCCGAAACTGAAATCGCCAGTCTCATTCCTTGAGGGATACATATGTTTGTATCAGGAATGACATAATCTTTTGTGCAAAGACGGTTTATGAAAGGTACTGCTGGGTGTTTCCGCAAAGCCTCTGTAAAATTATAAACACCCATGTGACTTATTTGTTCAAATAAATAGTAAAATACTTAATCACTTTCATAAAGTTTGATGAGATCCATAAACCTATTAATATTCTAATTTTCTGTACACTCATATCATCAGTTCATTTAAATAAATTTTTTCTTAGGTTAGTGAGGTGGTTCTTGCGCTCAAGACCGAATAAGCCAGAGGCTTGTGTTGTACTTTGGAAATAATAGATGGTTTCTAAAGTTTAAATCAGTCATAAGCATGTTTACTATAGTGATTACAATAATCCAAACATAATTATATAGTTATGAGATAACCTGCAAACCTTTGTGTGTTTAATAAGAACACACAATCTTCTAAAAATGAATGATTACCGTCACCTTTCTTCAATCAATTGTATCCTATAGATTCCCTACAACGTCTGTTTAGTTTTTTATCGGGATCCCTTCAGCAAAAGTATTGAAATTTTTTAATCTAAGATTGAAAATTACTTTTTCTCCATATTCCTCGATATTACAACTGTCAAGTTTCGTAATCAATGACTATTTTAAATTAACAATTCAGCATGCCAAAAAATTTATAACAGTAACTATGATATGTATCAAGCTCAGTATGATTCCTTGGTTTTCATTTTGTACAAAAACTACATTAATAAAGTAGCCTGCAGTAAATACCAGAAAACACCATATCGAGGTACTTCATGTTCATCACATTATCGTAATCAAAGCATCCAGGGGTGTTTGCAACCTGGTCGATCTCATTTTGCAATTTTTCTTGTATTTCTGGATGCTTAGCCAATTCATGCAAACAATATGTTACAGTAGTTGACGTAGTTTCGAATCCAGCGATGAAGAAAACGAAAACTTGCGCTGCCGCTTCCAATATGCTCAGTTTACTAGTACTGATATCTGATTAAGAAATATGCATTTAATTTTCAAGCACAATTTAACTTTACTGTGAATTTAATTCATCTCACCATGAGTTTCATTAATTTTCATTTTGTTATCTAGTTTCGAATAATCTGTGAGATCCATCAATAGTTTGATGAAATCATTTCTGTCAATGTTTTCTTTTAGGCGGTGATCAACGACGTCTTCGAAGATTCTAACGAAAAATTTGTTTACACTCTTTTTGAATACTGGTATGTGAAAAAAATCTAAAATATTCGATCCAAATATGCTCAGTACAGCCGTGTACTTTCCCATGTCTGTTCCTAATTTTCCATAATTACGAAACTCATTGTTGGGATTTTTTAAACTGTTACAATTGAATCCAAACGCAACAGTTGATATAGAGTCAGTTATGAATCTGTTAAATGTAATAGAACTTTATTATTTATAAAATGTTTAATTCTATGCAAAGTTAAATCATGAAATTTTCTCTTAAGACCTTTCAACTAGATCTTTAACATCCATAATATTATTGTGTATCAGTGATTCATCGCAAATATTAATCAATTCGTCTGATACTTCGAATAACAACGGGTACAGTTGCTTTAATTTTCCAGACGTAAAAATAGGCGTCAATTTTGTTCTTAAATGTTTCCATCTCTCACCAGGCAATCGAAATAAATTAAATGACATCGGATCAACTTTTAAATTTGAATGTATTCCTCGATCGGCAAAGTATTGAAAATCTTTGACTAAAATTGATTTAACCAAGTCTGGATCGTTGATTACTAGGATCGGATTATGAAATATGAAAATACCAAAAAATTTGAAGCCTCTGAATTTATCATAATGTTGTTTCACTAAATCACCTATAAAAACCACATTGTATAAATCATCTATTTAAGTCTTAATAATTTTTTTGCTACCGTTACACTGTAATACCATACCTATAGTGATCCTGTCAAGCAAGAAATCCAAATTTATGTTACCGGGACCAATAGTTGGAGTCACATGCGGTACTTTTATTTTATTCCAATAGTTGTATACAATGAGTTTTAGATATAGATAAAAACAAATAATTAGGATTGTTATTAAAAAAGATTTTGTGTAGGTTAAATTTATAATTTCGAGCAACATTTTACGTGAACGTAGGCTTACAGAAGACTAACGTTTGAAGATGTGCCGACTTGAGTGCATGAATAGTATTTGTTTTGAAATATATTATCTTGAGTTTCCGCAGATTGAAAGGTATATATCGCAGCAATTAATATTCGTTGCGATAAATTATTAAATACGAGTAACTTCAAGAGTCAAAGAGCATAAATATCAAACTCATTGATTACTAGCTTGCAACTACCATGTTTTAGTTTAAAAAAAAAAACATAAATATCACATAAAATCAATGTAATACTAATTAGTATTATAATATACTGATAAAAAAATTCTTGGCATCAGATAAATAAACAAAACTTTTAATAGATCGGAAAAATTGTATTAAAAATTAAGTAAATTATGTACACAAATCTTAAAATAAAAAGGCAAGGGCCTAAGCGTGTCTGACGAACATTCATAATCATGTATATTGCACACAAAAAAAATATGAATACATTTTGATTGCGTCAGTTATAAATTAAGTGTAAATTTATTGCCATGGCTGTAAATTTCTTTATGAAGTTTCTGACAATAAATTTCGTTGACTTATAAACTTCGTCCATGCATTTATCACTCGCTCCCTAAATAGTAAGGTTAAGTAAATTAAATAACTTAATAATACTTCAACACCGTTCGAACTTTCACAAAAAAAACATACACTGAAATAACATATAACATTGATTTCTTAATTATAAAAATACAAAAACCCTTAAAACAAATTATCATCTAAATGGATAAATTCCAATGCATACAATTTTTTTTATAACATCTATAGATCAGCTGTACGATTGCTCCACAATAGTACTTTGCATTTTCATCAGAGCAAAAATTGTAACACCTAGATATAAATGGTATATTTTTTGTAACAACAAAATTTTGAATATAATTTATTATTTAAAAACAACGAAAAAGGTTAAAAATATTTAACAAATTGATTTTTTCTACGCAAGATTAACGTCTTATTTTAGAAAATTAATATTTTTCACGCAATAGCAAAAACAGAGAAATAATATTTGGAAAATAACAAAAACGAGATCGATTTTTGTCATCAGTTTACATACGTTACAACAATACGCTCTAGTGAAAATTGTAGCAGGACCGTACCTCACATGCAATAGTTTAGTTCTTTGCATAAATTTATCCACATGTTTCACCCCGAATTCCCGTGTGCTACGAACATTTTTCAATTTTGTGTAATACTAAAAGAACCATTGTCTTCATTCTCGCTCCTTTCATAACTCTTTAGCAACAACAACAAAAAAACTCAACTTGGACCAACGCAACGACAACATTACTAGGATTCCTCGCTACTCGCGATCTGCGTCGAATTGTCGTGGCTCTTATAGGCAGAGAAGAAGGCAAGGGCCTTCATGAGCTGATAGCTCTTGCTGATGGGAATGTTGCTGTCGTAGAGGCTCTTCGAGGCCTTGCAGTCGACGTAGAACCACCAGTTGCACTTGAGGATCGTTTGGTCGAAGAGAGTCGACTCGGGACACAGGAAGCTCTTCATGATCAGGCCGTCGTCCGTTAGCGCGCACACGTGGAATACCTGGGCAGTAAAATTTCAAAGTCTGAAATATGAATAAAATTTTGAGCTTTCGAAAGAAAATCACGATCATTACCATGCACCCGAGGTCCTCGTCTCCGTAAAGTCCTGGAAAGTGCTTCTGGTCCCCACAGTAGAAAGTAGTGTCGGGAAGATCTACGCGACTGGCGAAGTTGTCGTCGAAGTTTTTCTCGTAACCAACGGGATAGTATTCCTTTGGGACGTTCATCACTTTGGTGGCTCCGGAAATGTTGTTCGACCTGAAAAGCATTGGTAATAAGATTAGTTCAAGTTCCACTACATACTTCTGACCATCGTGACAATCGCATTGCTCACTTTTTCACGGGTGCGTGTGTAGTCGTGGTCGTAGTGGTGGACGGTCCCTGCTGTTTCTGCAACAGCTGATGTTGCCTCATAAGAATGGCAGCCTCGAGAGCCTCGAGAGTCACGTTACTGGCCTCGGCCAGAGCCTTGAGCGACGTCTCCATGCCGTGGATCGGTGCAAGCGAGGGCAGCGACGGCATCGACTGGCGCTTTTCATGCGTCTGGGGCTGGGGGTTCTCCACCGAGGCGATGGGCTGCAGAGACATGAGCGTCATCTGGTTGACCGAGGAGGCCACGTCGTCGCTCGATGGCAACTGCAGGAACAAAAAATTATTTATAGCGACTGCACTCATAACGTCTTGTTGAATTCGTTATTGTACCAGTACTAATTGTTTGCACACTCTGTTTGGCTCAGCTCGTAGGATCGGAGAAGTAGTGTAATCGAGCCTGAGGTAACAAAAAAAAAAAAAAAAAAAAAAAAAAAAAAAAAAAAAAAAAAAAAAAAAAAAAAAAAAAAAAAAAAAAAAAAAAAAAAAAAAAACACCATGATGGACGAGAGTGCAGCGAGCTGTTGCATTATTATTATTACGATGAGTTTTTTGTGGCCTTCTCTTCAAACGGAAAAAGTACACTGAGAGACGAAAAAAACTGTAAATATCCAACTATACTTTTCACCGTTAAAACAATTAATTTTTTACTAGTTTACGCCCAATTGTAATTGTTACCGAAATTTCCGCATAATTTCTACAGTACTTTTTTTTTCTTCCATCGAAGCGTAAACTAATACCCTTAAAATTCCAACAAAAAACCCCCGTACCATCATCTTGACCTGACTGGCATCGTCCTTGGGCACGACCTCATTGGCCGAATCCTCGAGTATGTTCGGACTGTTGCTTATACGGTCGGTCAACTGGGCCGCCGACTCGGGCATACTGACGAAGGCTGGTTGGACCGCGATCACGCCCACGGGTTTGTTCTGCATCTGGAGGATCTTGTTGTAGTTGACGACGCTCCCCGCTGGCGGGATGGCCGAGACAATGCTCGGCAGCCTGGGCAATCCGGCCGGTTGCTAAAGTACCAGAAAAAGCGGATCAGCATCATCAAGTATATTTATTCACAACTTCAACATATCGATAGTATGAAAAAACATCAGAAGCCAAATTGAACAACAATATAACATTTAAAAAAAATGTCTTACCACCTGTATCCTCTTGGTGGCCATGGGCAGAGCCTGCTGGGGAAACTGGACCTGCTGCTGCTGCTGCTGCTGCTGCTGCTGCTGCTGTTGTCTTTGCAGCTTCATGGCCTCCTGCTGCTGTTGCCTCTGCTGCTTGAGGACCTGCATGGCGAGCATCTCCTGCTGGAGGCGCTGCTGCTCCCTGAGCTTGGCCTCCTGCTGGACGCGCTGCTGCTTGATCGCTTCCTCGTGCATCATCGTCTGCGAGGCGGTGGGCAGTCTGGGATTCATCGCCGCCACGGACGTGTAGTTCTGCTGAACGACCAGCCGCTGGCGCTCGGGTTGCTGGGCCATGGGCCGCGAGGCGCCCGGTGGCAGAGGCTTGAAGGGCGGCACGGACATACGGTTGCGGAGCTAAAGGCGCGTAGAGGGTATTATTGGCGATCAGTCTCAAGGTCGGTGGGATCGTTGGTAGCATCAGTGTTGTGTGATTTTTGTTGGATCGTCAAGGAAGCTCTTCGCTGGTATACTTACTTAGCACTATTCTTGTGATAATTTGTGTATGGCTGTCGATTGGAATCAAATGATACATTTGTTTCGGTCCTCAAAGGATTTCCGATCGGGTTAGCTTCGGGAATTTTTGGAAATATTTGATACATAAAACGACATGCAAATGTTTTCATGAAAATGAAGGCTTCGTATAATTTCGTTTAAATAATCACAGCTAACTTCTTACACATCTAATATTTTCGGAAAATTTTAATGGCGATCACTGCATCCAAAATCTTTTCAAAGATTTCAAAAGACAGCTCTGACAATTAAGTATCACAACTATTATACAGTTCTATATATCGGTGAAGAGCCTCCTCAACTGTCGCGCACGAGATGAGAATGTATAGGATTAGGATTCGTGGATGAGACGGCGATTTTCAAACGTCGAGCGTGACGACGCTATTGCAAAACCGGACACTGCGATGGACGCGAAAATAAAGTCTAATGGCACGATGACAGGACGGAACGTGACGATGATTTGGTTTTTTGTTCTCAACCACGCGCTCGCGTGTGGATTGTGCTGTTTGTCTTAGCTTTCTACCTCGATTCGTACGAAAATACACCTGGTAAAGTGGTAAAATGTGTAACAGTTACGTATGAACTTGCGCGCGCCGTTGCGTCGATATAGCAACAAATTCAAAGCAACGCGAGCGTCTTTCATGGGAAGGACCATCGGAACGAGGATTCAGATATGATATCCTTGGAAAGCGTCCATGGAACACCGAAACGCCAACAAGTACCGTACAGTATAATACGCAAAGGAGGCTCGCGCGCGAATCTCATTAGCGAATGCTAATACCTGTATGCCGCGGAGATCCAACATTCACGCGCCAGTTGGCGCAAGGCCGTTAATGTCTGCCCATGTGTGTATATACAACATATGCCCGCACGCACGTAAGTGCATTCACGGTAAATATAGTAGCATGAGCGCGCGCGGCCACGTTTATGAAACGATATTCGCGCTGCAGGGAACTCTGCACTCGGTTTTCAGCGAAAGTTGCAGCCGGAGAGACACGGGTGAGCCAAATGTTATAACCCGCGCTCGTAACTACATATATGCGCGTATTGAAAGTACGTTTGGTCGCGCTGCATGTGTGTGCGTGTTATTGGTTTTCTTTGGCACTTTTACAAGATTCGGGCTGGATGTTATGTTCGTTACATGACGTCACGGGATGATTATTTGTCAGGAATCATTTTTTTTGGCGTTAGACTGTATGATAGTTTTGCAACCGTTTTATCATGGTATAATGCTCTGTAATCCAGCTCGAGAAAATAAGGTTACTGTTCTCGCTTCTATTGTAAGATCTTATTATTGTTCGAGTCTGGTAAGCGCATTCATCATCCCATACAGAGGCACAGCGAGTCCCCTATAACAAAGATCCGTTTGGATTTACACTCGTATTGTCCAGATTGCGATCTGGACGATTGCTCCATCATGTATGGAAAAGCAAACTTTCGGCACAAAGAAAAACGCGAACTCTAATGCACAACTGCAGCCCGAAAACCCAGAAACAAGAACTCGGCAAGCCGATAGAGATTTTCCAATTCGCGGAAAGCGAGCCACGGGGCGAATACAATTATGCAAGTGCACGCGCTTAGCTGGGCAGTGGTTTTGGTGATGTCTACGGGCTGTCTTACCACATTGGGATGCAGCCCGGGAATGTTGCTCCGGCTGGTTTGTACGCTGCGTCTTCGACTGACCTCCAAATTCGTCAGTGAGTCCTGGAAGCCGAGCTCGTCGCCCACTGTAAAACCTGCGGACAATTGACTATGGTTGAGATCTCTTTGTGCGCCCGCAAGCTCGAGCATTTGTGGCATGCTTTTGGAAAAATGGGCGTAATCGTTGGAACTAGATGGAATCACGTCTTGTGTGGTGAATGTTGCGCGTGAAATTGCTGCTGCTTGTTTTCGAAATGATGAATTTCTTGTCGACGTTTTGCAATACGTGGTAGCGAGAAACTACAGAGATTATTTCGTTCTTTTTTAAAGGAAAGGATGAGGTTGTGTTAAGTAGAAGATGATGTATTGGAATGCTTGGCAGTAAATGATGTTTGTATTTATGATAGGCTCACTATCGATGCAACTACGTGATTAGTGACGTTAAGGGAATTGTTAAGTTTTTCTTTAGTGGCTGTAAGGTTGAAATACATACCTATGGCAATTATTTTTGCAAAAACATTAAAAATACCCATTGAATAGTTAATAACACTAGCAAAATTTTACAATATTTATTATTGGAGAATTGTATGGTTATTAGTTTTAGTACCTATTACATTGAGGGTATGATGGTGCTACAACTCTTATAGATCTTAACACAATATCTTAAGTATTATGGATAAGATGTTACATCACATATAGGTCAAACAGGCGATGAAAATAATTTAGCGCTTTTTTAAAGCGGAATGTGTAGCAAAATATATTATATTCAACGCACGTTAAAATACTAGAAGCTGAATAATAGTCGAAGGTTAACTTGTCATAAATGTGCAAAACTTGCGGGTATAATTTAAAGTTTCAATACGTGGATGTGGAAATTGATAAGGTAATATGGTTTTTTCATGGTCTTCAAGTATTCTGAAATTTAGAGATTTTGAAGGTTGATTGATTGACGATAAGCAGGTATGATAAACTTCCAAAATTAGTCGTTAGTCAAACGCTATTACTACATCCAACAAATATTAATTATTTACGAGTAATACATGACTATAGAGGTTAATATACTTGCATAATGATCTAACGAATGTTGTGCAATCCTTGTTGTGGTTAAATATTTCTTAAACACATGGATGACATAGCATCACGTATTATCAGTTGAAAACAGTTTTTCATAGTTTACAAATCATTTCAGACCTTACGTCAATATGCCGTCTGGTGAAAAATCAGCGGTAAAAAAATATTCTTAGTTTAAATACAGTCATAAAGCGTCTCATAATATCAATACTTTCGTCACTTTGATTTGTTATTTGCGCCTATGATGATTATAAAAAAAGTCCAGGCCAAGGTAGCTAACTTTGCATAAACCATCCGCAGTTGCGACAATATGTGCGACATTTTTTGCGAGCTCGTTAGACATGCGTTAAAGTAATCGCGTGTGCCTTACTCTATGTGTTTATGTATTATACCTGTATACATTACTGAATATGTTAGTGCTGGAGTGTCTAGTATTTTTAGATTATGTGACATGCGTAATCGTATTGTGAAATCAAGTCCCGACAGCGGATGATAACTATACAATTATCGTGTCTGTACGCTAGGAAAACTGCACAAAAAAGGTTGTTAACGTCACCTTCTACGTGCTGTGGAAGATTTTACATCATTTTTTTTGTTTTTTAAGTGCTTGAGATCACGCGGTTTCCAGTGAATTAATTGATAACTCCCAAAATATTTTATAAGTAAGTGGACAATAAAAACTTAAACACATGAAAATCTATAGATGAATATAGGAGCTGCGATGTTTTGAATGTAATTGGAGTTTCAACTCTAGTGTTCGCAATCAAGTGTCGCTTACAGACGGCCATAAAATTAAAATCCACAGCTGCAAGTACCTCACACAGACCAGAAGTTATGTAAATGAGCAAAATTCACTGATCGACCTTTCGCTTCTTATCACGTAACGAGCTACGGAAGCTTTGGATGCTGTAGTTTATAGCTACGTGCGTTGATTCATTTTAAACTTTCCATACCAATGTTGTAAAACTCAACCATCATTTTTGTCTTGCTCTACGTCCAACTCTTCAAATTTGATCTCATAATATGAATTTCATGCTGCCAGATTTCCGATCAAATTTGCGTATACGATCGTATACACAATAAAAAGGATGAAAGTGGAGAAAAAGAGAGAATCACTGTTCTCCTTCAGATTGCGGTGGTGTTGACCGTAAACGATTAGGTTTCTAACAAGTAGCATCTATAGTGCGCAAAAAGGCGAGGAAATTGTAGGAGGTGGGTGGTGTATGAGATGCCGGACGGAGGACTATAATTTTGCGGATAGTATATTCTTTTGCGGGTACGCATCTTGTCAGCCGGTTATTGGCGAACGGCTATTTGTGGCTAGCTTTGAGTGTTGTTTGAATCATCCAATTAGTTGAAAAGAATCGGTCTTTTTTTTACAGTTAAGTCGAAATTAGGAAAAAAAAAAAAATGTAAGTCGTGAGTATACTTTTGTGTTTGTTGAAAGAAACAGTGTTATTTAGCTATTGGGTTCTTCATTTCTCTCCAAGCTTATTACGATTGCTAACTTTCGTATAAATCTGTTCAATCTATTGTATTGTTTATCTCGGAAAAATATTAACAATGGATGGCAAAATAATTAGATACATGATAATTAGTTAATCGTTCATGACAATGAATAATAAATAATTTCATTTATATCTAAATAAACTGACGCTATAAATATCAGCCGTACTGAAAACATGTGCGAACAAGTTTATATTTGAATAATGCACACAATGGTTTGAGGTCATATAGCCATACAAGCCCATGGGGCAGAGCAAACATGCAATTTTCGAAATCTCACAAGACGGTAATTCAATACAGAAGACTCTCGACGAATGATAATTTCCATACTCACGAGACTATAAAGCTCCCGTCACACTTTGGATGGGTATATATGCCAAAGACGAAAAACGACACAGCCGAAGGCGTGTTTGTACAATTTTCTAGTGGACTGGCCTTTTTTCGGTCCGTTCCGCTAAGCGCAAATGTTTGAAGACGCGTTGCGGTAGTGCTTCTATACATATATACTGCATCAAGGAAGAAAAAGAATCACCGTTGCTCGCGAGAGTATAGTCTGGGTGCTAATTTATTGGTAGACGGTTGGACAAGAGAGAAAAAGAGAGTCTTGCGGTTCTGTTCTGTTCGGAATAACGACAATGTAAGTATGAAGATGGTTTTCATCATTTTTCGTCATTGATTTTGGTCGGTTGTGCGGTATACATCGTTAAATTGATGTTTTGTTTCCTCATTTTTGGAGACGTATCTTTTTTTTCTCGAACAAGTGCACACTGCATACGATATGAAATATAAATTTGTTCTTTATTTTTCGGTGAAAAATATTGGGGCACTAAACAATTAACATACTAAACAGAAATCAATATCTTCATTTAGTTACATCAACGTAATTGGTGAATATAATGCCAAACCTGTCATTACCGAAATACTTTTTTGAATTTTTATAAAAATCCCAATTAAATTAACATGTGTTGTCTAAAAATGACAAAGCCGGGCCCAAAAGTTTCACGCTAGTAGGGACCGCACATAATATATAGAAAATAAAAAAATTCTAAACTCTAATCTTTGAAAATCCTATTTAACACACCAAAATATCCTAAAATATTTTTCGTACAATGACTCATATATATATATATCATGTAGTAAAATTATTGAATTTACTGTATGCTAGTTGTTATTCTGTTACTTGTACTACTCATCATATCATATTGCATAACAAACGTATACGTTATTAAAAACTACTCTATTTAAGTTCCAGGTGTATAATAAGTCTACTCACGGAATATAATTCTTCTTCCTTCCTCCGTTGTTGATAGCTTACTGCTCAGTATAATACGTGTTCACTCGACGAATGACTAATTCACACTGTTAACGAAACAGATGAGCTGTGCAGCTCATTGCGCAGTATAGAGTGCGCCCCTCAGCTAGGTCACTGACCACTGAATCACTCAGCTGATTAAGCTCACAGTGTGATCTAGTCATCCATCGAGTGAACGCGTATTATAAGTACTGAGCAGTAAGCGATCAACGACAGAGTAAGAAATAAGGAGATTGTGTATCGTGAGTACTTGTCTTACACTTAAAACTTAAATAGAGTAGTTTTCTATAACGTATACGTACATAATATAATTAAAACGATAAGTGATATAATAATGTCTTCATAGTTAGTTATTTGATCATATAATATATACATAAACAAATTAATAAACATTACCGAATATCATGTTTTCTAAAAATGACAATAGAGCCAGGCCCAAAAGTTTGCTGCTAGTTCAGACCTCACATAACACAAGAAAAGTAATTTTATAAAACTAAACATTTAATTTTTAAAATTCTATCACCAAAATATCCCGTTTTCGTGAAATGACTCGTATATGTGACAGTATTACCCGTTAAAATGATAATGATCACATATTGTTTAATTAAAAGATGTAACCTTTTTGATATGCTTTAAATTTTGTAACATAACATCTTTGTCTAGTACCTATCAGTCGGTAGAGCGTAAGGTCTCAAAGTCAGAAAAAAAATACTGAATATGAAGACATTATTATTTTATAGAACCTATTATTTTATTACATTATATTATACGTAAACGTTATTAAAAACTATTCTATTTAAGTTTCAAGTGTATGATAAATCTACTCACAAAACATAATCTCCTTATTTCTTATTCTGTTGTTAATCGCTTACTGCTCAGTATAATATACGTGTTCACTCGACGGATGACTAGATCACACTGTTAACAAAACATCAGGTGAGCAGCGCAGCTCATTGCGCAGTACAGAATGCGCACCTCAGTTAGGTCACTGACCACTGACTCACTCAGCTGATTAAGCTCACAGTGTGATCTAGTCATCCATCGAGTGAAGACGTATTTTACTGAGCAGTAAGCGATCAACAACAGAGGAAGAAATATGGGGATTATATTTTGTGAGTAGACTTATCATACACTTGAAACTTAAATAGAGTACTTTTAAAAACGTAAGCGTATATAATGTAATATAATAAGTTGTATGATAATAATGTTTTCATATTTTGAATCATCTTGATAAGTTATTTTGTTTATTTTTTATTAAAGAAATACTGAGATTGTGGAAAATCACTCATATCTTAGAAATCCTTCGAATAATTTACATGATTTACCGCTTAAAATATTTGTTTTTATATCCTTGTATTAGTTCCAAAAAAAAAGTTGAAGTTTCATACCTTATTAAGGTTGTTATAACGATTTTCTATGTCCAAAAAGCCGTTTCTTGCTACTTTTAAGGTACAAACATTTTTAATCGATTGCTTTGATAAACTTGTCTCATAGAGAATGAAAATAGCTTGTTTTAAATTGAAAATTTTTTTTTTTTCTACTTTTTGTCGTTTTTCTTGTTAAAGAAAATATAAACCTTTTTTTCTTGAATAAGTCATATCGCAGAAACTCTCCAAATGATTTTAATGATCTAGGGCTCAAAATGTTTCTTTTTATATCCTTATATAGTTTCACCAAAAGATTTGACGTTTTATACCCTATCAAGATTCTTATAACGATTTTTAATGCTAAAAAACGGTTTTTGCAGTTTTTGGAGTGACGAAATTTAAATTTGATTTCATCAATAGTTATATTCCATAGATAATTAAATAGCTTTATTTAATTGAATAATATTTTGACTACGAGATAGTTATATCACATATATCGATTTCAGTAATAAGTTCTAATTATTTGTTCAATTGTTTTCAATTCAAAACAATTTTAACATATTTTTTGTACTATTCAAGTAAAAATTGTAGTATTATTTTTGAAATGATTCCACATCATAGAGCATGAAAGTAGCTTCTTTTTACATTTTAAATCATTCTAATATTTTTTTTAATTTTTTTTTTAGTTCATTAATTGCAGAAGAATGTTGTTGGGGAAGCTTTGTGCTAATCTATTGGCAGCGGTTTTAATAACGATATTTCGTGAAGCCTTTGTTTGTTTAGAGATGGAAGAAACAGGCAACAATGTCATTGCAGTAACGCAAAGCATTTAAAAATTTAATTTTTGCGGCTTATACTGCCTCTGTGTTAATTTTTTAATTTTTTAAAGATGTATTTTCCAAAAATCTAAACCAACTAGTATCCTTCATTGTAGCTAAGACCAATAAAAAAAAGTTTTGAAAGTGTACAAGGCGTTCTAATTGTGAAGCCTAGTATTGGCACTTTTGAATTGTGCGAGCTAAATGATTTAGTTGGGCCAACTGATCCGTTCTTTAATATTTGGATTTGGCCTTTTAGTACAGTAGAGCGAACAAGTATATCGACTAATTTTTTTCAATTAGAAATTCAAATGCGGCTAGTCATAGTGTCATCGTGAATATAGAGACTTCTGCTCACTAAAACAAGCGTATATTACCATAATGCCCTTAATCTTGAAATTAGTTTAAATTATCAATGAGATGGTTTCATTGAAAAATTCTTATTTTGGGCTTCAGAATTACCAAAAAAGTACCATTACGGTACTTTATAAAATGTTAATTGAGTGCAGAAGAACTTTATCGAAATTTCATCTATTATCGAATTAAGTCTTATATTGATATTTTGAAGCCAACTTAAAAAGTTATTCTTTCGAAAACTATTTATCATTTTAATCATCGAAACATAAACCGCATTTGAATTTGGTAAAATAAATTTCAAAGAAAATAGTACAAAAATAATACAACTACATTTATGACTTTTTGTGGGTAAGATCCATGTCATAAACTTGACCGAATCAAAACATATTTACAAATTTATTTATTTTTCATATTTCACCATCCCAGATACAATCTCCATCGACTGTTCCGCTAAATTTGCAAATTTCCTCCTCAACTCAACCGAAAACCCACGCCCCGCGTATAAATTAGCCACTGTCGCCTCTTGTATTATCATTGACACGCGAAAAATTCAAGGTACCTGGATCCACGAAGAGGACACTTCGCCTCCCTCTCCCTCCAAAAAAAAACCGAAAGTATTATTAGCCCACGCGCGTCCGTTGGAAAAAACGCACGCGTGCACTAGAAACCCCGCAAAATCTCAAGGCTCGTGCTTCTGGACCGAAGTGTCCGGCCGCGCGCGCACCTTGTACTTTCACGACGTATCCACTGCACACGCGTGCGATTCTGACAAGTGTATATTGTATCTATATACACTTATGCGTTGAAAAACTGGGCGACTTGTCGAGCAGCGCGCTCGAATGAATGCACAAGGAAAAAGAGATGGATCGGGAGATAGAGAGATACACGCTTATTTCTGCGCGCGAATTTTTCACGCAGCTCAAGTTTACTGGGTCTTTTGAGCAGGTGCTTGTAAAAATCGATTGCCTATTTATGGAAATATCGTTGCTCTCCGTATAGCTGATGCTCTTGGTTCTTGCGAAACGCACGCATTGGGATATGCTAAATTTATATTCTGGGACTTGAGAACCTTGTGCTTTTGGTATTATTCCTCATACGCTTCCATGTCTGTGATAAAAAGATTCTGTTATGCATGTATACATCGTAAAGTCGTGGTTTCTATAAATACTTTGAACCGGTGCATCAGTATCGTTGTGTAATCGAGACATTCGAGACACCGCCAGTTTTGGAATGGCTGGAGTATCGTGATGAAGTACTTAGTAATTATTAGTATGACTCACGGAAAAACAATTACATGCATTAGTAGTTCCATTATGCGCTATAAATTTGACGTCTTGATCATTATATGAACATTATAATCCGCTCTTTAAAACTTATTATTATGTTTCAGGTGCTCATTCTCTGAATTTCACTGATAGGAATCTCGTTTTTCTTTTCAATGAAATGATAAATTATAATCAAATTTAATACCAATGATTTCAAAATGTATAGTTAATTACGATTATCCATTAGCATGAGAAATTATCGCATAAATGTTAAATAATAATACCTTTTAATTTCAATACACTTAATATTAATACAGATGTATAAATACAATGAGATATAACCGATAAGTCATCTTCTCAAAGATGTGCTTCTACGACTTTTTACACAGAATGAAAAACAAATGGTAAATATACACTACAGTAAGTATACGCCCCAGAAAATAAAAGTGTTCGTGAACGTAAGGTCGTTTCGCTCACGTGCAAAATCTTTATACAGTATCCAAGTGTGCAAACTCAACGTTTAAGGGTCATACCAGTACTTAATATAATACAAGGAGGTAAAAGAAGGGTAATAAAAAATAAAATTTAGTGAGAAAAGAGCTCAGAGAAGGGGGAAAGAGAGAGAGAGCAGCAGAACAACTCACCAAGACCAAAGTAGCCCTTGAAGCCTCCGAGATTACGTATCCGAAAGATGCCCGATTTTTTGAAGGAGCAGACTAACGTGAAACCAAAATCCGATTCGATAACGCACGGTAGCGTGCTAGTTGACTCTCGCCACGTGCACCCTAAAACCAAATTGCAAACAAACAAAAGGGATGCGGAGAGATGGATATAGAAATTGAGAGGAAGATAGAAAGATAGCTATGAAGGCCGTGAGTATGAAATTATAAAAGGACGCCCGGATGGTTGTAGCACTATGCACTGTGTGACGTGTGCGTATTTACAATTTTTTACAAGTTAAACTTTTTTTTTCACGTAAATTAAGTACAAAATAATTTTAATGATCGATCAGATATTTACTTAGTTTTTATAATGGAGAAAGAAAAATTTGTATTTCACGCGTGGGCAAATGGTAACATAAAAGTAAACCAGCAGCTTTTCAACGAAAGGATAACAGGATGTATCTGCAGATTGTGATCGGGCTCGGCATGATGCTTATCCATACTCTGTGCTACTAAGTTCAATGTTTCGTCCGTCAAAATGTATAACGTTCTTTTTGGTCTATTTCTATTGAGGGCTCGTTTGTGAAAACATTTATCGAAATCCGAGAGTTTACCTGTCGTAATATTTGTTCATTCGAAATTCTCTATCATTTTCATAATTTTACAAGTCCGTTCTGCATGGAGGGTTTATTATTTCAGAATTGAATGACACAGGGTCAAAAGCATTGCGGTTTGTGGGGATGTTTTCGGTATTGTAAAACAAATTTGAAGAAGAATTTGACTTTCAGTGTCCTAAAAAAGTCTTTGTACATACTGTGCTACTCTAGTGTATCCTAATTTTTCTTTCTAGCATGTGATCCTGCGATGTCAATAAATAATGGCGAGCTGAATCGATCCTGCAACGTGTACGACACCGTTTGGCTATTGTTGAGCCGGTGATTGATTTCAAATGATCAATGAACCCACTGCGAGACACCACGGGCGTCCATACATCAACTTTCGATGGAGCTCCGACCGCGTACCTCGTAATTGACGGTTTTTTCAGACAATTTTGCAGAGTGAAAGAGATAATAAAGAAGGAGAAATCGTCTAGCGCTGACCTCGATTATTTTTCCATCTTATTGACTCTACATATTTTATATCTGCACAGTCGTGTGAAAAAAAATACCGTTATCTTTCCCAACTCAAATATGACTGTATTCCAATATGAAAATTTCAAGGAAGATGATTTGAATGTCCATCGAAGTTTGTAGAATATTCATGCATATAAGATCTTGAGATCTGGTGGCTAAGGAATTAATGTTTTCCAACGATGAGAGGGTTCGTTTTGCAAAGTGACAAGAATCCAGATGGCAGACATTACCGATTCTATTTCAATCGATAAAATACTTTCTTTGCGAGTAAACGTATCTCATTATGTTTTTTTAACTAACCAAGAGATAAAATTCCCCGATATCTACGGGAATCGACAATCTTCTCGAGATCGGTAGGCTTTTTTTCCTAGCCTAGAATGCCTCTTTTTTCCATCAAAAGAACATAAATGCTAGGTTAATTATTTTTTTTTTGCTGGCCTCTGTACGCCTCGCTCGATTGAGTATTATATGCTAGCGGGACGACGCGGACGCCAGCAGCCATCGAACGAAGGTAAAAGTCGCCGGACGCGTTTATAATGCGATGCTCTGGTTTTCTATATTCTCTTCGACTCGTCGTCGTATAAATCGCTCGAGCTTGTGTAAGTATACGTACGTGCAGCACAGCAGCTATACAAACGAACTGGCCACTTAAAGTCGCTTCGCTGCCGCCGCACGCTCTATTGCTCTGCATATGTGTGTGTGTGTGTGTGCGTGTTCGACCTATACTGCGTATTTTGCGGTCAAAAGCCGCATCTTTTTAAAGGCTGGCGGTGCTCGAGCTTCTTGCCTTCTTTTTTTTTCTTCGATGCGTGTGATTTTTTTACGCCGAGACTATTCGACTGAGCGAGTGTAGAATTATTAATTTAGTAGATTCGGGCGTGCGATGATTCAATCGAACTATTCGAGGATTGTCTCATTTTAATATGTGCTGGGGAAAATTTAGCGTTTCCAAACAGTATTTCTTCAAAAGTGTATTTGGCAGCTGTAATTGGCAGTTTGCAAAATTGCGTTGATGCTTGTAACTCCATACTTTGATCAGAGATTTTGAAAACTCTATTAAATTTCAAGAAAAAATATTCGTAAACTTATCAGGAATACCGAGTGAACAATTGTATTGAAACATAAATAATGAAAATATCTTTTTCTCCGTAATATGATTGTCATACAAAAATTTTTATAGCTCATTACTCGCGTACTTGCCCTTGAAAAAACATCAGGAGCGACCAAACGACCCCAACAAAAGTATATCGTAACGACTAAAAATAATATCGCGTCGACTTATCGTTCTTCATCACCCGAGGGGCATCGAGTCGTCAACGAATAGTCGTCAGCGAATTGTCGCTCGAACGGGACGCTACTGAAATTGAATTTATGGGCCCCGATCGCGCTCGTCCGGCTCCGCGGAGCGACGCACGTGTACCGAAAAAGCAACTGCGACCCCACGCTTGGCCGAAAAAACGCGCACCTGCCGGGATCTCGAGCTTCCGGAGATTCCTGCGTGACGGCATCCAGAAACCAAAGGAGGAAGAAAGGGAGAAAGAGGAGCGGACGGCGCGTTAGGCGCGAGAGAGTCGGCCGGTCGGATTGTTGGCGTTAAACGGAGTCGGCGACAGTGGCCCAGTGACCCACATCGCGGACGCGCCAGTATTGGCTCTCAAAACGAGCCCCACGTATAAAATATCTGGATGCGCGCGTGTACACGTGTGGGCTTATAAATGGATGTGTGTGTGTGCGTGTGTGTGCTGGTGGATGATTTTTGATGAATGCGCGAGGGGGAGATCGAGGCTTGAGCAGCGTTTTCGGGGTTTTCGTAACGGAGATAATGACCGCTCGGGTGTATGTGTAGCGTCAGGGCGGGTGAGTGAACAAGAAAAAAAAATGGGTTATTTCTGATGCATCGATTGATTAATCAAAGTGTAGACGCTCATTTTCGATGCTGCTGCGTGTAATTTTCGGGCCGAAAAATTACAGGGGAAGAGAAGTAAAGGTAGTGTATAATAATGTCGACATAATACAGTTTTCGGTTGATGAGCCAGGTGATTTCTCAATGGTTTCGGTCTTGAATGAAGTTCTTAAATAGCTACTGTCAGTTGGATTGAATTACAAGCTCATTCGTCATTATTAAATTTATATTGCTTTTTAACGTTTCTACTTTCTAAACGGCATGGAGATGATTGATTTTTATTTTGTAGGCATTTTGTCTTAACGAAATGAATAACTTGTTATATCATTTATCAATGAGAGATGTGTTACAAAATGTTAGAAACTATCTTAACTTGAACAGTGTTAATGTACGGCTGAGAAAATTATCTATACATTTGGATTATTAAAAAAACGAGGCACCGGCACGAGTCTACCGATCAAATAGGACTTTTCCATGTTCCCAATTGCTGGATGAAGCCACGTATCGACACTTAGGGATCTCCAGATTACAAGATAAGGATATACCGGTTTAAATACCATCCTTATTGATCACGTAAGTACAATTTTTGAATGAGGAAGATCGCAAGGCAGACTCAGAGTCACCGATGGCTATCAATATCAGTAGACCAACAATGGTCATGCTGGTGCCAATTTTTATTTATACGTGTTAGTAACTCATGTCACCAGCTGTAACGTCCGACATTGGAAGATTCGGGATTTAAAATGCAGTTACAATCACAATATTTATTCAAGTACTACCCCGCTCACTTGTCTAGTTAAAGCACTTGAAGCAATGATTCAATACGGAAGAAACAAAGTCGTATAGTTAGGCTCACAGGAGCCGAGTGATAGTTTGAATGTGGAAGAGAGGAGAAAGAGGAAGTATATGACAACCCAAGTCAGTCCCTGAATAATATTTTCTGACGTAAAAAACTGACCCATAACAGCTGTGCTTTTAAAATTAGCAAATTGAGTTACTCAACATCACCTTGGATGCTTGTTTACATTACGCATTTTTGTCATTGAGATCCATAGAGACACTCGTAAATTTTATTTTATAAATATTCATTAGGGCGTATACACTAATGCTTTACAAGAAGTATGGTACTTATACTTGTATAAAGTGATATTAAAAATTCAGTCGTCTTGTCTCAAGATCACAAGATTATGCAAATCAACATACTGAAAATCCTTACAATGTTTGTTTCTCCGAGTGTGTCTATGACTTTATTCATCGATGTGAGGGTTCTTGTTTTAATTAAGGGAGAATCAATTTGTGTGGATCAAAACCTGACGTTAAAAATTCAAAATAAATTAGACGATAAATACCGCAGTGGGAATTCAAAAAAAGATGAGACTCCTTGCATAATTTTTCATCGAGCGCTCATACGTACTTTCCCCCAAGAGAGCCTAACAGCATTTATATTCGCGCATGCTGCGCCGAGAAATCATTCATTCAAATTACACCGACGACACAAGCAATTTTTTACACAGTCAACAAAATAAAATACAAAGTATGTAGATATACATGCAACGCACACACCGCGCGTGTCTTCACTTTTCTCTCTCGAGAAAGAGAGAACCGCTCGCAATATCGCGTGTCCGCCGCTCGTTACTAATGCATCGGTAAGTATACGTTATACATATATTCGCTTCGTCTCGAGCTTTTCTATTTCATAAATGCCCATATTTTTTATGTCACAAGTGCACGGATCGCGAGACAGATAGATGACGGGGACTCGTGCAATCCGCGAATTTGAAGAAACGGAGGAGGGGAAGAAATCGCATGTGGCCACTCTACTTTCCCACGGGATGGTATACTCGCTCGTAATAATGCAGTCGATTGCACACGCACACAAGTGGCGATCGTTGCAATTATCGGCTTTTCCCTTTCATCCCCGGGTGCATGCACGGAGAGAAATTTTGTGCTGAGAGAACACAATGATTTGTGTCCATGCAGCTCGATGTAAGAGCCCAATCCTATAATATACCCTCTCATAAAAATTTCGGGGGTACCCTACAGCCCAACGATAGATAAAGAGAAATTACCTCCGATGTCATCCCAAGTTCACTAATACGAAGATTGGCACTTTCATTTTGATGAAATTTTTTTTCGAAAATATAGCTTATTTTAAGAAGAAAAGATCTCCCGCTGGAGAAAATTTTTTAAAATTCATTTTCGTATTTGTGAACTTGCGGTGACGGCAGAGGTAAGGAGCCAAAAAAGTCAGAGTGAGGGAAGGGGAAGCACACGTATAAGGATCCTGCGATCTGCAAGCTCAGGACATATGGTGTACTGTAGCTAAACGAAAAATGGTGTCGCACTGGCCAATGTTGTCACGACGACATCTGCCAGTAGCGCCATTTTTCTTTTAGCTGCAGTACATGCCATGTGTGCGAGCTTGCGGATCGTAAGATTCTCATACTTCAGGTACATTTTCAGGGGATGCCGAAAGCAGCTTGCAGCTCCCAGCATCTATGACGTAACCATAGCGCAAAAATTAAATTCTTCAAAATTTAATAAAAAATAACACGCGTATAAACCTTAAAATGCCCTATTGATGCAAAAATAACAGAGAGAAAATAAGTAAAAAACATTTGAAAAAAGTAAATTATTAAAAATTTAAAACTTTCTTTTTACAAACAACATAACCTTTTAACTGACTGGATGAAATACCAGAAGCTGTGTCTGGATGCTGGAAATCCGACAGTGTGAACTACACCTTGACGCTGGAAGCTGCTTTCAGCATCCCGCCAAAATGTATGTTGTATAACCTGTCGTCGAAGACGTTATTGTGCTTGAGTCAAGATGGCGTCTTGCCGTCTTCGCGTCTCCAACTAGGACTGACTGTAACACACTTGTATATGCGCACTTCCTGTCGCGCAGAAAATGTGCGGTCTTTCCTAGTGCGCTTATGCGCTGCGCAACTGCGTAGTGGGATCATTGCTCATAGCTCCATAGCGTGATTTTGGAATTTGCGCATAATATTTGCACAGCTTATTGAAAAACTGCGCATTTTCTGTGCGTGACAGTCAGTGTTGTGGTAGAGTCAGAGACGGCAAGACGCCATTTTGACTCAACCACAACACTACAGCAGTGCCAATGACGACAGGTTATACAGCACACATTTTGACGGGATGCTGAAAGCAACTTCAAGTAGTTAAACATTGTTGGATTTCCAGCGTCCAAATGCAGCTTCTAGCATTACATCGCATCTAGCCAGTTGAGAAGTTATGCTGTGTGCACGAAGTGAATTTGAATTTAGAAGCAAGTTGGAACAATTTACGTGAGTAAAATGTGTTTTATTTAAAATATTTTTATTAGTCATACGCATACAAGGTATTTTTAGGAATATGGTTACTATTTTTTCATAATATTGTCAAATTATTCAAAATTCGTATTGTAGTGACTTCATGGACACAGGAAGCTAGAAGCTGCCTTTAGAATCCCATCAAAATACACATTTAGCTGTATACATGCAATATCTTGCTTTTCCTCTCCTTGGGCTACGAGCCAATAACGAGTCTCGAGATTGTCAAAAAAAGAGTACAAACAAAAGGCTTGGGCTCTTTTAGAGCTTGACACTGCATCTAACTGTATGATTTCAATCATTGTGGAGCTTTATTGTATCGAACAGTAAGAGTCTAATGAATATTCGAGCTCTTACAGTCCAAAATTTCTCTCTGTGTGGGCTTGCGATCCCGATGCTTTCGCACTTTCCAATTGAAATCACCTATCCAGTGAAAAATGGGCCTTCACTAGCAGAGCATGCACCCATATATTTTGTATGGTCTATTTATGCTGGCCACTTTCCTTGGAAAAGCCGTAATGACAGTCTTTCTATTAATATACTCGGAATATCTGCATACTCAACTTTGACCAACTTTCGATTTTCAAACTGAATCGGAATCGGTACGAAACAAATAACATGTTACGTATACAAATGTGTATTGTTTTCTGAATCGAAAATTGTAAATCATACATCACGTATTATTTATTTTTTTTTTTTCGAACAAAACGATGCAACGCGAATAATCGAATTATCAGTATAGTTGATTGAGAAACCGCAACTTTTTGCGCTCCTGCAATCTTCATTCATTAATTATGATTACGATGCGTACGCACTTGTTATTAATCAATGTGTCCCCGGCAAATAATTACAAAAGCGATATACGTGCGTGCTAGATGTACGAATGTATTTTTTTCCTGAACACTTCTCGCATCCTCTTAATCTTTGCCTGTGTCTTAAAAAAAGTTGGTAGCGCTCTCTTGGTATCAATTATAGGCCCAACGTCGGCGCACTCGATTCCGCACACTCGATATTTTACAGCAGCTCGTATAATTACCCAACTCAAAAGACGATTGCTCTTACGTTTTTTTTTTTTGGTTTTTTTTTTGTTTTTTTTTTTATGATACATGCACTCAATTCACACACTTATAAAAATTGTGATTGTGAAGATGTATTGACAAAAAAAAATCATTAAGAAATGCAGAGGAAGAAAAAGCGCTGGAAATGGCACGGTACGTATAAAAAAACTAATAATCATCTTATGTATAGCTATAACAATCGTTCATCAGGTAAGTAAACGTAACAGCGAAATTTTAACGATGTATATATTTTTTCATAAATTTTTTAGTTACCCTACAACGATGGTTTTTTTCAAAAATAATTAAAAAATAAGTCCAAAGGCATTCTTTTGTCAATTTTTTACCTTAAGATTTGTAAGTTTTGAGATATGCTTTGAAAATATAAGCCATGATAAAGCTACAAGAAATCATATACAAGCAAGTAGATAATAATTTTACATCTTACGCATGATATTTACACTGGGTTTTGGTATTGTAATGCCACATAATACAACTACTAGAATATAAGTCTATTTACAACAGCTGAGAATGTTTATAACTAATGTAGAGTTACGTTAGTCTATGTTTGCAAGAGGAGAAGTCGAATATTAATGTAAAAAAGATCGTAGAATAGTCATAGTCGGAAATTAATAGCACAGAATATAGTATGTTTGTGTATGTTACAACAGATACCCAAAGACCTACAAGAAAATTCTTCACAAAGATTGTGACAATGCTACAGAGAGGTCTATCTGTACATACATACATATTATTATTTTACATGTATGGTATGTATAAATATTAATAATTTCATAAGAATAATAATTAAAAAATATTTATTTTAACTTAAATAAGTATGTATGCGTTGTATAATTAGCATTATTATTCATAAGTTAAAAATTTAAGTACACAATAAGTAAGCTTTTTATTCCTGCACTAATGATACAATAATATATTGAGATAGGAACATTATTTGAACGTCAACCGAAGAAGAAGATATTAAACAATAAAGTGTCATGACTTTACTATGAAATCCCAGATTATTACTTGAAACGCGCGCAAAGCAACTTTGAGTACAAAGAATAAGCCTGAAACAACATTGTAAGCATCGTCCATTAAGCTTGAAGATCAGTTGTTTGTCGCTCCTTCGTTTCACTCGACGGATAAATACAATCTTCTTCAGCGTGGGAGACCGAACGATCCTTTCTACATAGATTTTAATTACAGAGCAACGTCTGATTTAATTTTTAACGGTGCAAACAATAATCAAGCCGATTGATGTACAATACACTAAAATTTCTGATAAAACACAAATGGAAAGTATAGGTGATCTTTAATTTTTATTTTGAATTCGCGCTGCCTGCGGGACGGCAGAAATCATAAGAAATTGAAAGTTGTCACAGTAACGAGCGTACATTTGACCTACAAGTGAATCAAATAATAATGCCTGGTTACCCATTTTAAAGGTTACAGGCACGTCTCAGTCCGTTTCCCATCCAACCATCGAATGTATTAAACTTTCACTCGCGATTCGGTAAAAAACAAAAAAAAAAAAAAAAAAAAAAACATCAGCGTGTAATTATTTGTCCCGCAAATGATGAAAAATTTCCTCAAATGTATTTTTTCTCTGCTTCTTATTGCTTGCACCATACAAAGCTCGGGAGAACGGACTCGCACAACACGTGACTTGTGAATTAAACTCTGAACGCCCGGTCATACTCTATACCGAAACGACTGCGATCCATGCAAATGCAATTACGCGATCGCGCAATTTTATTTTCATATACACACGTAATAAGGCCCAACGCAATACCCAACCAAACGGCCCGATCGGCAGGCTGATGGCAGCTTTTTTCTTTTCCCACGCACTCGCGGAAAATTGCGTTGTTTGTTTGACGCGCGTTCGGCCCAGGAGAGCCCCGTCGACCATGACACACGCGTGTCCGATTCCACGAGCCAGACGGACGAAAATCCGGCCGAATCGGCCCGAGCTTGAGCTCAAAGTAGATTGATAATACATGGACGCAGAGTCACGCGCGAGTCTGGCTCGGCCGAGCTTGTATTATTACACGGACAAACTAACATTACGGATGAAATATGTAGAAGGACAAAAAATATTTTAGGTGTATATTGCACAAGGCGCACCACGTACCGACGACCACGAAGATAAACAGCGTCGTGGCGATCTTCATCTTCGGCCCCTCGATCCCCGCTCCGGCCGGCGGCAGCTCCAACTCGACGCGCTTTTCGGAATCCCCAAAGCTCCGTCGCGCGCGGCCGCAAGGGGCGGCAGAATTAAAACGACCGGGCGAGCGAAAAAGGGCCCCCGCGAAGGAGTAAACAAGCATATAATGCCCCGAACAGGTGCGCGACGGCTAGCCGAGCGGCCACTGATATACCGTACGATGCCCAACGCCGACGTCGCGCTGCCCGCGCTTTCGAGGGAGAGAGAGAGAGAAGAGCCCCACCCCCCCCACCATCACCGTCTGTACGTATACGGGGGAGCCCGGCCGCGGGGCCCGAAGGCCCCTCGTGGACTATACTGCGTCGCCTGCGCCGCGTGCGGGGGGGGGGTTTTGCCCGGGTGGGTGCCCCGGGTATGCTTGTAAGCCTAAACACCCGGACGGTTGGTTTATACAGGGGTATAGGGGGAAGGGGGGGGGGGGGGGGGCAGAAAATGTACGTGTATAAATGTGGCTCGCGTAACTCGGGAATCCGTTGAGGCGTTATGGCTTTTTTGCTTCGCGCTGATGCGTACCCACAATCGGGCTTCCTGCTTCCTGCGTATACATATTACGCATGCTTGCGCAATAAACATATAATTTAAATCTGTATCGAATCCAATCGAATTTTAAGATGGGTCAATTTGGGCAGTTGGTATATTATGTACCGATTATTGGCTGTACATTGACTGTTAGGCCGATGCACGGGGCGTCGGACTCTTTGAAAACGCTGGCGACTGAGGGAGCTCGTGAAATATGTATGATAGGAGAGAGAAAGAAAGATTTTCTCAGCGCCCGAGGAAAAAGGAGAGTCTCGGAAGACACAAGAACGTAAAAGAGCGAGAGAATCGCGACTGACCCACTCAGGCGCTACGACCCGATAACGGGATCTTTACGCGCTCTCTCGTGTGTGCGCGCTTTGATGCGTATACATACATATATAAATACTTACACGATGCGCGTTAATATACATTATAGTATACACCGTACGCGTACAGCTTTTGGAGCGAAACGAAAAATGATGGGAGAAGAAAAAGATAAAATCGGTATGTGGGGCTGTGCATGTATGTGTGTTCGAGCTATCTCTATTATCTCTAATGGGAAGAGGATGCGGGAGATATGGATTTATGAAGAAGCATTCGTGTTTACGATCGTCGTGGTATAATAGTATACATCGGAAGAGGTGCCTGTCGTATTTATGCGACCATAATAACGGCCCGATGAAGCTCTACTGTGTATTGCGGTTCAATGCTCTTCCTGTTGATAGCTGCCGATCGCGGGGTATGCTGTGTGGAATTTCGAATTTTTTTGGGCGATCAAGAGCGTCCTTTTTTTTTGTACAATTTTTTTCATTGAATCGGTAGAACATAAGTACGCGTGTTTTTGTAATTTTTTGGTAATTTCAAGCTGTGGGGTTTGACAACGGAAACCGGGGAGAAACTTTGCAGACTGTAGTATATATACTATAGTGTATCAAGTCCAGGCGTGTTGCCCATACGATTGTTGATTTTTGCAAAACTAAAAGTGGATCACTTGACGATGGACTGTAACGATAAGGGTAATAACTACATTTTGGTTTTTTTGTGTTCGATTGTGTACATATCCTCCTTTCTGCTCTGACAAGCGGTAATGTTTGGTTTTTTTTTTTTGTTTTTTCTTGTTTTGTTTCGAAAGTTCAAAGTTGTGAAATTACCGATTTCGTGAATCGAAGCTATAGAGTCTTCTTTGATCGGTCGGAGCATAAGCGGAAGTTTTAATTATATGTAATTAAAACTAATAGATAATTCACGAAATTTTGTGAGTAAATGGTACGCTTTTATATAGAAAGTAAGTTGCAGGGTATATCATAGTGATGAAAACAAATGTGACTGGAAAAAGTACTGAGAACATCAGTCCCGAATAATTGAATAAGAAATTTAGCGAATTTTTCGGTCATTATTAAACAATTTCGGTTCCGGGAATGCTTAGAATTATTTTATCAATGCATTTTGACTGTTAATAAATAATTCTTAGAAAAGTGACGAAAAATCTAAATGAAATTTTTACACAAACATCAATACTGCTAGAAGAAATAATAGAGTTTTTCCGTAGTACTACTTTTTAAGTATAATTTTTTGCCACCTAAAATGGATCTTGATCAATTTAAAAAGAGATACTTTTTCAGTATGTCAAAAATGTACTCGTAGAATTTACAGATTTAAAGCTCTAAATAGTTGTTGAAACTTTATAAAAATCATTAAAATTCGTTCATACTACATCTTTTGAATTCAAGTTATTTTAAAAGTGTGAAGTCAAAAGGTTGAATGCTTTGATTAATTTTAAACAACTTTTAGTACATTGTGCAATACATTTTATGTTCGTGCTTTTGTATGTAAAAATATTCATAAATCAACTATCTTAAAAGATACATGAAAAAAAAATTTTCATAACCAATTTGGTTATTTTTGTAAATTTTTTTTATGCGTTGTACAATTTTTTTTTTATTTAATATTAAATTTATATATAGTTGATAAAAATTGTATCATCGGTTGGGATTGGATTTTGTATAGCTTTACAATCGGTACAACAGAAATTGCGGCACCATAAGCCGGTAAACTATCGATAAAAGAGATTGCCTCATGTACTTTATTTACACTTAGGCTGCAGTCACATGGTGCAGGATAGCTCCGCAATAGACAGAGCCAATCAGAGCAATTTCGGATTTGACTATTTTGCTGTCATTGGTTCGTTCTATTGCGGACGGTCTATTGCGGAGCTCTATCCTGCACCATGTGACTGCAGCCTTATATATAAAAATATATACAATGACAAGATTGTTAGTGAAAGAAAAAGAACTGAATATTTAGTTGCATAATTATTTGTTTTATTTTCAAATCATTTTATGAAAGTACAATTTTCGATGAAATGAAATAAATTTATCTCTGCACAATTGTAAAAAAAAGACAAATGTAAAATAAAAGATAACAAAATATTTGAGTGGTACTGATATTTTTGTAACACATACAAGGAGGATATTAATATTTGTACTCCCATTTACTGGCAAAAATTGCATAAAAAAAAATAATCAAAAAGGTTACGCGGTTAAGGTAAATTCAGTATATGCTAGCCCTCTTTTTTAAATTAATTTCAAATAGTTTCTAATTAAATATGCGTTGATTGTGAGTTTTAATTTTACAACCAGATGATTATAAAATACAGGAACTAGTTGTTGTACTTGTTCTATTCAAAAACTATTGACAGATACATTGACTTTAAATCAATGAGTTATCTTGATTCCGCTAAAAAACACCCACAAATACAAACTTCCCCTTTATCAAAAATCTTAAAGGCTAAAAGACTCATCTGCACATTGGGTCCATCAGATCAACCTCTGTCTTTTTTCTTCTACTTCATCAATTGAGGATGAACTGATTTCCTTCAAAATACAATTACTTTCTCTTCTTCTTTCCTTCCTGGAAAATAATTTGAAATATTTGTGTAAATTTTGTATTTGTTGAAAAATAAAAGTAAATTTTTACCTTGTGTTTTTTATTTGATACAGAATCGCAATGCCCATTTACGGTCACTTCATCTGAACAATGAGTAATTTTATCTGTAACAGTTGAATCTTGCTCAGTTGACTGTTCAGTAGTTGAAGTTCCAGTTTCAATAAAATTTTCTGGTTCCACAGTTACTTGCTTTTGTTGTTCGCACACTTCTGTTTTTGGAGGTATACACTCTGCATCTTTTTCTGTACCATTACCATTCACCATTTCACGACAACAACTATCCACAGTTTCCTTGCTTTTAACAACGAGAGAACAGGTTGATTCAGTCTTTTCTTCTTTGGTATGTTCTTTAGCTTTGTCATTTGTTTCATTCGAAGTTTCTGAACCATTCATAATTGGATGCTTGGGCTCATTATCACTATTTTGTGATTTCTCTTTCAACTGAGCTAATAGTTTGGTTCTTTCCTGCTGGAAAGTTTTGCACAATTCTTGGAGAAGTGCACATTTTTTGTTCAATGCAACCATCTCAGCATCTCTTGTTTGTTTCTCAGTTGCCATATCTAACAATGCATTGTGATTTTTCTCCCATCGTGTTTTCCACATGTTTGTTTCCTTTTCCAACTTCAAAATTTTTTTAGACATCTATCGAACAAATTGAAGAAAAAAAAAATCAGTAAATATGAGTGAATGAACGAAATTTAAAATTTTTTTGTTTGATAAGAATTAAACACCTTTTCCATTTGACTATTGAACTCGCCAAAGACTTCATGACTCTTTGCCAGAGCATTCTGAAAGTCAGCATATTTGTCTGTATACATACCGACTTGAGAACGCAAGTTTGCTTCAGTTTTTTGCAGTTCAACTATTTTCTTTTGATACTCAGTCAATGTCTGAAAACGCATGATCGGCAATTTAACTATTATTTATAAAATAAGCTGTAAGTAATTAAAATTGATAGTCTTACAATCAACATTTGACTTTTCTCTCTCAGCAATTTTTCTTTTTCTTCTGCCATTTCCAGGTTCACCTTGGCAAGTCTTGTTTCAGTGGCTTTTAACTCATCTTTCATCACTCTGTGCATCTCTTCGAACTGCTTTTCTCTGGCATCCATTTCCTCAAATACTGTTTTGAATTTTTTATGTATATCCATGTTGTCTTCGTGCAACTTAACATTCTTTTCATTAGTTTCAGTCATCAAGGCCGTGATCTCTGTCAGCGTACTCTGAAATTTGGCTGAAACCTCCTTTCTTTTTTCCTCTTCCTCTCTGATCTTTAGCATACTTTCTTCTTTGATAGCCTTGTTTTGCCTTTGCAATTCTCGACACAGACTTTCAAGTCGACTTCGTGTCAGAACAGCTTTGCTCCTTTCTGACTCGCATTGATCTTTTTCTCGCTGAACCACTAATACTTTCTTCTCTGTCATCTTCAACAAAAGCTGTAGTTTTCTGTTTTCATCAAGAATTTCCATGTACTTTTTAGCTACTGCACTCAATTTTTTCTCTGCATCCAAGTCACTAAGACTCTTCAGAACTTGATCTATATTTCTCTCATCCTTTCTTTTGGATTTTTCTTCCTTGCTGTTACGTTTTTCTTTGATTCTGATTGGTGCTGGTGCAATCTTTAAAAATACATACACAATTTTAGTTTGCATGAATACTTATATGACAATGATTTACATACAATGTGGAAAAGTTTTGGCTGGCATAGTTCAATTATTAAGTTAAAGAAATAATTAGAAATAATTAAAATTACTACTTTTCAATTACATAATATAGTCTGGTATCAAGACGAAAAAAAGACAACTGTACATGAACGGAATACACCGGAAATGGAAAAAGTATGTGCATTTTTGAGAATCATTGAGTAAAAGTAGATATAAATGACAAATGAATCGAAAGAAGCGTATATTAGGAATAAAAAATACGGAATTTTGAGGTTAAATAGCAGATATAGAGATCAAAACAACGATGGAAAACACTAACTTCGACTTCCTTCCGGGGCTCGGCACTCATATTGTCGTTCTTCAATTCCTCGGCGACGTTAGTGTCCAACAATATCTCATCTACTGTAAGAAGGAACTTTTTAAAAATTGGAGAAATTTGAAAAAGATGCGGCAATGCAGGTATTAATTATCAAATAACAGACACACGATTAACCGTCTGCTCGCACAGTGTGAGAGAAAAATGAGCAAAACAACTACTTCCATATTTGGTGCGCGCGCATAACAAACCATTATTTTTTCAAAGTAATCTTTTTTTTAAAAAACATATTTTTTATACTCATGATTTTTATCACTGTACTAGAAATACCACTCACATACTACTTTGTGACATAAACCAATAATTTGTTCAAATAATCCGAAAAAAAATACATCATGTCTCGCGCCATTCCTTACCGATGTTTTTTACAATACAAATCGAAATTACGTATTTATGGCACAGCATTTCCGTTAAATGTAAGCTGCTCATTAAAATCTGTCGACTTCCTGATGGATCATCAGGATCATCGACATAATAGTAACCGGTAATCGTAAGACATCTTGTGCGCTTACGCCAAGATTTGAATACCTAATCAATCGAAGCAACTTGAAAAAATAGAAAAAAAACTAAGCAAGCACAGGAGGCACACTAAAAATATTCAAAGTTCCATGGTAAAATTACTGAATACAACTGATATTTTCATTCAACACAAAATAGAAGACGATCTATTTATAGCATCACGTATAGGTGATCGTCAAGAAAATCTTTCGTAAAACGAACTTTTAGGTATACACTAGTGCACTTATTCCATCGATAATGCATGTTTTTTTTAATTCTGTTGAAGCATTATTATGTTAAATAATGTTTTGATGAATTAAATTAATGCCCAGGAAAAAATATGACTCTCTTTGAAAAAGTTACGTTTTTTACAATTATCATGAACTAAAGTATAGATAAGATTATAGCCTATTTGATCGATAATTACCAACAATATCCATTTTAGTTGACGACAAAACTAATCAAGGGCTGTTGCCTGTTTAAAAATATTTTTAAAAAAGGTACAGGGCACCGAGTCAGATCGAAGCTCGCATAGCACTGACGGAGAAAATAAAGAGGGAGAGAGAGAGAGAGAGAGAGAGAGAGAGAGAGAGAGAGAGATCTAAAATGCCGAGCGCATACTTATACTTATTCGTACTCTGTTTGTGTATTTTGGGATGATTCTAAAATTAGAAGAAGCAACTCTGTAGAAACAACCACGTGTGTCATATACGTGTGCGTAAGTACTGTCATCGACGGTTAAGCGCTTGTACAAGGGACGGAAAAATATGAGCTTTCGATCATAAAGCTTGTAATAAATTATGCAAGTTGAATAAAATAAAAGTTTTCTAACGATGCTTTCAATATTTTTCTGTTTTTTTTTTTTTTAATCAATAAAACAATGTACTGTACAATACAAGACTTCTCATTTTGTAAGTCTGAGTAAATAAAATTAAGTTACATTAACTCGTATCCTTACGATAAATTTGAAAAAAATATAAGTTGTAACACTTGTAACTATAAACGTATATATTGCATAAAATTTTTCTTGCATAGGGCACACGCAGAAAAGAACTACAATAATTTTTACCGTGAATTTATGGTCTCCCTTTTTTAGAATAATTTTTACCGTAGTTTCACCGTAAAAATTACTGTAGTTCTTTTCTGCGTGCATGGATGTAAACGTTCGGTCGAAAAAAAAAAAAAAAAAATTTCTTTTTATAATTTTCAAACAATACTCTGCAAGCATAAAAAATTAAAATGAACCCAACAACGACTCGACATTCCATCTTTCACACATATATACTGTCATCATACGTATAAGGATACCATTATCGAACATAGGCAAAAAAGTAATACAGAATTCGCCAGCCAGCCACACACCATAGCGCTTGCTCCTGCAGAAATTGATGCAGTCAAAAGGGGAAGCTTCCAAATTACAAAATCCGGGCCACGCACGACTTCCGGGTCGGGTGGGCCCGTATAATGTAATATACACGTATTCGCATGGAAAAATATTAACGCAAGCACAGCCACATATATACATACACCATCGCCATCTCTATATCGCGAAGCACGGCGATTCCTATGATAAGTAATCTGCATCACGCGCGGAGCATAATATCATCGTATGGACATCGCCATCGCTTTTCATACACGAACGCGAGTGTGCGGAGCGTTCACGTCCACCGGTGCTGTATTAAAAATAAAATCGATCGGAAAAAAACCGCGGCAGCAGGTAGCGAGCAGGCGATTAAAAGTAATACAACACGAAGCGAGCGTAACCACTTATTCTTCGAGGGATGCCATCGGCATGACAATCGTGCCTGTGTATAGGAACTGCGGTGCGTTACTCTTCTCTCTTCTTCTCTCAACTGGCTGCGATCGCTCACGTGTGGGGCATAAAAGTATGTATACCAATATCAAAAGTTTAGCGTTATTGATGATGGGCCTGTATGTAGGCGATTTATTGAGCATTGCAATGGTCTTCGGTTGATGATTGCGAGTCGGGTGACCTTGGAAAAATTGTGAAAATCGATTTTATATTTCGAATAGGAGACAATGTTTGTAAATAAGGAATGTATATCCTATTCCTATCACAGTTCGTTCTAGGAGAATTCTTGATTAACTTTCCACCGATTAATTATATTTTATTCGTAATGATACTTGTGAATCCCGTTGGTGTACGTACTCTGCAGTTTTTCAGGTGAATTTGACAAAGTCCACCTCACAGGAATAGTAATTTTTTGCATATTCAACACGAGATTTAATAGATACATTATTATATGTTTTGAATTAAAAAAAAAAAATGGTACACACGATTCGGGACAAAATTATACGTTATACACCAGCTTGAGTGTTTAACACCTTCGCTTATACGGCTTATAAAGAGGAAAATGCGAGGAAAGCTTTGCATGCAAACACAAAAACTGCATGAATGTAACCGACACGCGATGTTGTCAAACAACTATAAAAATCGAAAAATCAAAATCATCACAGATGGCACAGTACAGTTGTTGCATACCTTCTATATGTATACGACAGAGATAAATAAAGGAAGAAAGGAAAGAGAGAGGCAGAGAATCAGAGGGAGGAGAGGAGGCAAGGTATACGTCATTAGCATGCGGATTCATAATCGCAGTATGTCCGGCGTGACTGAGTTGTCCAAGTGAATTTCCTCGTTACTTTCGGCATTGTCCATTGTATGTTTATACGCTGGCTGTACATGCGAAAGGCTCCTCCTTCCTTTCCTCCCCGTATCCTCTCTCTCTCTCTCTCTCTCCCTCTCTTTTTTTCCTCCATCCTCGCACTGCACAGCCGATTTGCCATTCGAATACAGAAGAGACGGCTCCTCGCGTCCCACCTACCCCTCGAGTTTTGCTTTGCCTCGTTTGCTACACAGCGGTCGCTGTATCCTCGTAAATATTATTGGAGGTATTATTTGGGAACTTTCGAGAAATTACGTGCCGGCAATAGTTCGAATGTTTGTTGAATCAATGACTCGGAAGCCATCGAGCTTTTCTTCGAGACCGCGAAAAACCGTTTTGACACACACGCGGTAAGGGAAATTTTAATGAGAGTTGATAGCAGCTTTTTAGAAAAATATTTTTCTTTCATCCATCATTGTGCTTTTCAGATCGTACGTATTTTGATTTCGGTGGCTATATAGTTTTTAATAAGAATTGAGAAAAAATTAAGGGAAACTGAAGCATCTCTTTCAAATAGATCAGGTATAGTTTGATGAGCAATAATTATACAAGTGTTACATGCATTGCAAAAGCTAGCTTCATACAATTTTACGAAACGCAATGTTTCGAGTTTATATTATGACATCCAGCCAAAGAAAATTCGAGATGAAATGAATAGAAGTCAAGTTTTTCGGTAAGACTATATGTACATTAGTATACTGTTGTTCGTACATTTTATTTCGCGCAACGATGGTGGCGATGACATTGCCGATACGATTGTCATTCATGTTGTACACGCGTATATGCTTGGAAATTTTATGTGACAACTTAAATTTACGATAGTGTGTTGTTTATACTTCTCATTTGTTTTTTTTCAAACTTTGTGAGGAATTTTATTTAAAAAATTTATATCCGATGAAAAATCCATGCCTTATGAATATGCCAAAAAATAACAGACACATTTTTTCCAACAGAGTACATCGAACCATCAATATTTTTGTACTACTATTTTTTATTTATTTGTTCAAAAATATTTATTTCATCATTCATGATCGAGCTGAAGGTTTCACGGCGCACTTTTTTGCAAAAGTCAAGTGCAGAAAATGCATCAAGAATGCTTATAAGATTTAACCTATGCGAGTCTTTATCATCCAATTTTTGATTTCGATCTTTCATTTTCGGATAAATTTTATCCATAATGACCAAAATGCTAATCGACAGAATTAAATTTTCGCGGATAAAAAAATCGTCCCTATTATCCGGACAAGCGTATACAATGTATGAATTCTTATACGCCGACTTCCGCAAATGCCTGCACCCGATGTGGGAAATCGATAACGAGTCCAACGCACACTTGCTCGCAACAAACTTGGCCCCACAGTCATCACCTTTATACGCGCAAGAGCCTCCACACGCGACCCATAGAAAGCGCGTTTTTATAACGGAAGATTCGGTCTTCGTTTAATCGAACGCCTCGAGTGCGTCGTGTAAGTATATCACGCAGTACGGAGGAAAAAATATCCCGGAGGTTGGGTATACCAGCGAAGACGGGAGGGTCAAAGTTTTGGCTCGGATATCTGGATGTGTGCGAGTATTATGAACTGCGGGGCTGCTGGCGTGCCAGGACTCCGATCTGATGTAACGAGGGCTGTTTCCCCCTTGTTTCGACCTTTTCCTCCTTTTGCTGCGTATGTATACTGTGCATACGTATACTCGCCTGATAAAGCGATGGTACAGTTTTGCCGATCATGAAAACAAGATACTTGAATTCGTACGGAGTGATGCTTTGTTTAAAGAGGAAAAAAAAACCAACGAATTAGCTTTTGACGAATATCGAATGTTCGGAGGTGACCATAAACCCAGAAGGTGGTATTTAAAAAGTTGCTTGGGCAGAGAGCTTGGATTTGTTTCGGTCGCCTTGTAAATCATTAATATCGGAGGAGACACGGCTGCAATATATTCCTCCCCAATATCGTAAGTCCGTATCCTAAAGACCGAAGGGCCGTCCGCTTAAGGGCTTACAGTTTTTAAGCTCTGGACTTTAAGGACTTTTTCGGGGAAAACCTCGGGGAAAACGTAAGACGCGAGTGACATTTGATTCGAGTAAAAATATCCAGCCGTGAAAAAGCTCGAACGACTATTTTTATGTTTTTTCTGGTGTTATGCGTGCCAATCAGCTACCCCACAGCTCCTGTTTGCCGCTAATGAAGTGTGAAAGCTTTACAACGCCAGTGGCGCAGGGCACGTGTCGCTCATCCATACTATATGATCCATCTCCACGTCCAATCGACAACATATTGAAAGGGTTTGGATACAAGGAGCTCGGCCGAACGGGACTTGTAGCCAGTAAAAATAGGATGTTTCTTCGATCGGTCAACAAGTTATGTGAATGACGGCGCAATCGGTGATGCATCATCCTGCGAATTAGATCACCTCTACCTGGATTCGTTGGAAAGAACCGCGGTTATTTCAGCGCGGCATTGCGTGCGATTCGACGAATTTCCCATCGGATGAATGCGGAGAAGGTCGAGTCGCAATATTTCAATAAAGACGGGAGGTAATTTTTCAATTTGAGAAGGATGAATGATAAAATTGCAATCTCCAAGAACTTGTACAGAGAATTTCAACAAGTGGGTCACGAATTCTTATAATTTCTTTCTATTCAATCAAAGGCACTTTGTTTTTGGAATCAGCCATACAGGGTGGCTAATTTAGAGTAAACGTTTGACGTTTCATACAATGAATTAACTGGAAAATTTGACTAAAAATAGTTTTAGTTGCTGTACCATTGGGAAAGTTTCAATACGGTTGAAACAATCATGAGGGTTTGACTATAAAAATAACGAAGGGATACGTGAAAAGAAGCTCTGACGAAAGAATTGAGCTCCATCAACGAATTGCCGATTTGAAACTACTAGGCCGATTTTTTAAGGCAGGGACGAAAAACTTTCAACCGAGAGATGAGGCATTTTTTTGAATAAAGATCATAATAAAATGCGTTGATAAATCAAAATTCATTTTAGGAATGAAAAGTGAAAAACATCAGTAAAGAGAGCTTTGATTGGTGCTTTTTCTTGCTTTTTCATTACCATCACTGTTACACGTTTGACACACGGGTATTTTTAATTTCCTCAAATATTTAACCAAAGACTTACCATATGAACCTGGAAAAAAGCACACTCCGTGAATAAACACGCCTTCGTTTCCAGAGTCGACAAAAGGGGCTGTCGCGAATAATGAACTCGCATAGGTAATCGGGTGCTCAAGTAGCTTTTGATCCCTAAATTGAAAGAAAATATGAAGTCCCCCATCGTTGACATGGAGAATCTATTTTTACACGACGATGAAAAAGTACGTGCACTTCTCTTGCTTTACATTTATTCTGATCAGAGCTTTTCGACTATCGTCCGTTTTTTGGCTACGATTGTTTTCGGTCCCATAAAAGCGCGTCACGACATCGTCAATATCCATCTTGTTTGCTCGGTGAGTGAAAACGATCGTTTCCAAGTTTTTTAGCGGTCCAAAAGAAACTATGTACGACAGAGCACGACACAGCCTTTTCCATTGACGTGCAACGCGATACGATAGTGTAGTATATACATAATACACAAATGAAGACGAGCGAAGGGGGCTGCACGGGGGGAGCAGAGGAAATCGGCCGTGCGCGCGCCTCCGGCGAAAACGACGGCCGGCGCGGCCTGGTGTATACACGCGGCCCGTACCGTCGCGGAGTCTTCTCTTTCTCCGCTCGCTGTAAACAAAAGTCGGCGGGACCGCGTGGCTCGTGTCCAGTGAGGCGAAAACCGCGCGGCGAGGCTCATCGTCCGCTGCCACTGGCGCGCGTCTTCGAAAGCACTACCCCCGCCCCCTGCCGCGTCCGCGCCAAAAAACGCGTCAACCGTCTCGCGCCCGTCGCTGCAGCATCCTCCCTCGGGGGCTCCATTTGTTTTTCCATCCTCGTCGGACGATCCTGGATTTTCGCCGCAACAATGCAGTCGGTGCTTTTTTCCCGCGGCGCAGCGTAGTGCGGTCGAGGCGATACCGATTTTTTTTTTTTTTTTTTTGTTTCGTTCTCTATCTCGAGTACAGGGTCTCAGTGATCGTCTTGGAACAAGCTGCTGGTGGTATACCCAAAACTTAACCCGATACTCAAATGAAACGAGACCAAAGATAATAATAGTCTTACACGGAGCAGCTATACTCGCGAACGAAGGTGTGCGCGAACGGCTTTTCCAAGTGCAAGGGGGGCACCGAAATTCGTAGCAAGAGAGCAAGAAACTCGAATGTCGAAGGCCATCAGGAAGCTCGAGGGACCCGGTTGCAGCTACTGATCATCGCGCGTGTGCACGCGGGACCTGCGCGGATAGGAAAAAAAAAAAACAAAAAAAAAAGGGGGAACGCCACCGCCCCGCCC
>JAPYYV010002208.1:0-21444 GCA_030522625.1 Copidosoma aretas | reverse complement strand
CGAATTACAGTCCAACGTGGTAGTTCGTGGGTTCGATGCTGTTGACCTAATTTGCTACCGTAAAGTTGGAGGTCCCACACTTCCATTTTTTTTTCAGTGATGGTGCCGCTCAGCTATTCGGCAGACTCGACTGTCTCACTAACTGTGACTGTACTATACCTATACTATACACATAGTACACGCACACTTTAAGGGAGAGGGGGGCAAGGAGGACTTGGTGGGTAAATCGGGCACCCTGTATTTAAACCAAATGGATTAATTTTAGTCAATGATTTTTTTTTCCTATTATTTAATGTTACTGTTTTATTGCGTTTGGACTTTTTGGTCAAAAAAAGTAATATTTAAGTAATAAAATTTATTTGAAAAATCAGAGTCAAAATACGTGCGACGTCGAAAACTTGTAATGTATCTTCGAAAAACAGGAAAAAGGTAAATAGTTTTGGATTAAATTGTATTTGAAAGTTTAACTCAAGAACTTTTAAGAGGAATTCGAATTAGTATTCTACGACGTTTAGAAAAATATCTTTATTGAATTGGAAATGAGATGTTAAGGGAGCAGGGCGGACACCACCGAGAAGGGCAGCGTGGGCACGAGCAGATGTCCATTATAAGCTCATAACAGAACAGCTGAGCGTTCTTAACCTAACTTTGTATCTCTTTCACGGTAAGTACCTTTTTTCAAAAGGCAAGACAACGGTTTTTTTAACATAGAATATTTTACTAAGGGTCATCATCAAAGACCTTAGGATAATATAAATAGATTTGATTATTCAGTTGTTGAAAATAACATCTTATTGAATACTTTCTTGAGTAATCATAAAACGCTGAACTAAAAAGTAACTATTATGTATTTTAAGAATGATATCACTTTTGAGACTATTTTGTTACTACTATGTAATGCAAAACCACCTAAAGCATTTATATTGCTAATTAAATATATGTTCTACTTAAAAGCCAAAAAAATTGTGGAAGTCTTATTTCAACATTTAAGTAATATCACTTGATGAACGTTTAAAATAACAATCAAATAACTACTAGTGGAAATTATAAAAATGTATTATATTATTCGATAAACATGAAATATAAATATCTCATTTATAAATATATACCAGTTAACCTATAAACGGTGTTAGACATAATTATAGTTACCTATAACTAAAAATCTCTTTTTTCATTGTCCGTGCCCACGCGGCCCCACCCTGAGACCCGTTTTGCCACATAGGGAGGCAGGTTGGTCTTTTTTTAGAGGTATTATGAATTATGTTTTACAATGCTATTGCTCACTTGATTGAATTAGAATGTTATTAAATACTATTCTACAGGTCATCTGCTTTAAAAAGCACCCTGATCCCTAACATTAATTAGTAAAAATAATTATGGGAGCTTGGTAAAGTTATGATGCCCAAATCGCCCCCCTCTCCCTTATTCATACACGCTCGCAGTCTCACTTGCGTCATCGCCTATTTTCTCGTCTTCTCTAACTCGCTCTACCTATAGCGCGAGGGATCGGGCAGCGAAGTGGAGGATCTTACTGTCGTTTTTTCCCATGTTAGGTGTGGCCGCCAGACCCAGCGGAAAAAGCATACCTTCAATAATGAGTTCAACTGTACAAAATGTAGATCTTAATAAAACTTCATCGTGTCCTATTTTTTACATACATGTCAAATTTGTTTTATTCAAAGTTATCGTTAGAATGCAATAAATTTTTGTCAGAATATGGTTATTAAGATTTCCTTTGCAATACCACACAAACAGTGAAATAACGTAAAATCTAATAGTATGTGGTGTTTTCATAGTGTACATTATTTGGTTTTATAGTTCTTTGTCATAGAAATTTATGTAACAATTAACAAGCAAAAGTCAATTGAGCTTTTATCAAGAGCTTTTGTGTCCGACCGCAGCTAGGTTTATTAGATAAGCCCTATGATTTTATTTGCTTTGATTACGACGGTTGATGGTTTCTAGGTGGTGTGCTCCAGGTAGTGAGACCATTAGTCTGACTAAATGGTGAAGTCGCTTATTATACACACCCTGACATCCAGTTTGATATTCAAAAGTCTAATCGTGCTTCCTTATACTGTCGTCGGAAACTAATCACTGCAGGATATCGTTTCCGGCACTTGACATTCTACTATATAGGAAGAAGCTCAAACTTGCTATAATTTCTGAAGCACGCTACCCGAACAGCCTCCTTTTATTGTACGCAAATAGAGATGATCTGGAGAAGTTTCAACTCCTGTTCAAGTGCTGTCAAGAAATTGTTATTGCAAGTCACATATAGAACCGTATAAGAATAATACTAACTTTCAAATTTTTATAATAAGATATTAATATATCATATTAATATTACCCATTTCTTTAATCATTTAAACATTCTTGCTAAGATCTGATTAGCACCATTAAAGGTTTTGTGGAATTTCTTACACAATAAAAAATATCAAAATTTTCAGTGTTATTGTAGTAGGGAAGACAGGTGCAAATACCGACGGATAGACAATAAAATACTATTTTTATTCGTATTTGTTAGATTCAAACACTAGGGTACTAAATTCGAACTTATTTTCATTCAATATATTTTAAATACTTGAAATTTTAAATTTTATCGATACTTAAAAAATCAAAAATATTATAAAAATTACTTTATTATCAAAATCAGAAATAAATTCAGTATTTTTAAAATTATTTTTTCAGGATAAAACAACTTTCCTGAAATTAAAAATATTGCGATATTGAAAAGAAACTTTGCGATATTTTTTAGACAAATTTCCACCAAAACGTTTGTCAAAAAGGTATCAGGATTGTTTGTACCAAGTTGCAGATTATAAGACATAGTTGATCGATTTATAGAAGGTGATACGTGAAAGTAAAGAATACACGGCCGATGCCAGCCTGGCGCAGCAAACGCCAAACGGTCAGTGGCTTAAGTTTTGATTGTTCAATTGATCCTTAGTAAATTATACAATTTATGATGGTTATTATTTACTTATTGTCGTATCGTCTATGAAGTAGTGTAAAAATATAACACCTTTACATTTTAGTCTCTTCAAATACTATTACAATTATTAACCAATATGTCGAAGATAGCAAGAGACTATTTTTATAGTTAGTAAAAGCTATCTAAGCATTAGAACATAACTCTATTTCTTGAATGTATGTGTTTTTATTTATCATAACACTAGAAAAACAATATTATCCATTTAACATAAAAATTTACAATGGTTCGTAAACAATCACAAACTTGTAGCAGTTTATATTGCACATTATGCTGTGTATCAACAATACAACTCCTAAATGTAAACTAAGCTGCTGGGTGTAAACGATCGTTTGGTGTCTTGAGCTCTAGGCTGGTATCCCCTATGTTTTGTTTACTTTAACATATTACTTTTTATAAAACGGTTTTCTATATATTGTGATCTGTGACTTGGTACAGACCTTTCCGAGATCTATCGGTACAACATTATTGCTAAAAGTTGTCGTAAAAAAAAAGCAAATATTTTTGTATCAAATTGCAAGGACGATCCATCATCAGCAGTGGGACAGCAAGAGAAGATATAAATATATAAGTATAGTGTCCAAGCACGAAAACCGTTTTTTGATCTCGCCCTTCAATTTTTAGTACTTAACTAGAGTATTAAATAAGCTTCATTAAAATAATGTTAAGTCTAATGGTTTTTTTTAACAATTAGCAGTATAATTAGCGGACAAACGTTATATCCACTGTTATAAGATATGATTGACGTAAAAGTGTTAGAACCGGATGCCTGACGAGTAAACAGAGGATATTTTGATCAAGTTATCACGCTTACAATGCAGGTTATCAAAGTAAACTATAACCTCTTTATTCATAGCTATTAGATCATGTACAATAAAATCACGCATTAAAAGTTTTTTTAACATTATGCACGCTATGTTACGAGTTTGAAGTACCAAAAAGAGGCTGGCCCTTTGAATATGCATTACGACATTATAAATACTTGTTTTTCGTAACATTTAATATTTTTAAGTGAGAAATATTGTATTCTTTAAATTCGTAATGTGTAATGTATTTTTAGTAATTTTTTAATTTGGATTTAAGTAGTATTTAGCAGATCATTATTGCTTTTTGTAATGAACTAATCAGATGATGGAATAAATTAGATCTAATATAATACTTATAGTTGTATTAAATATGGCATGACAGTCGGTCGTAATTTTGCATTTTTCTTCCAATATCATTGACAAGCAAAAATCACAATTTTAAAATTGTGCGAAACAGTAGATACATGGTTTTACGTGACTTAAATTCTTGATTTAGATTAAATCTTCTTATTTGATTCCTTGAAGTCGATAAAAATATTTTTTTACCATATGATTTACATATATTATTTTGTACTGAGAAATATTCAACTATAAATACTGTTAAAAAACTTGGTACTTCTCTCTTGGTACTCAATATTATTATCAAATCATTGTTTCTCAGATTAGAAATGTTTAATGTAGGTATCTAATTAAAGTGATAAATGAGTCATATCTGTTATGCTTCTTCACTTCAAAGTTAATAGTATATTTTTTATTTACAGCTATCTAATTGTGAACTAGTAAATTAAACCATAGAAGATTTTAAACTGTATTAACAATTTATTATTAGTATTCAGTACTAAAAATAGACTAACCTTTTTTTTGTTTCCTCATAGAGAAAGCTTTGTAACGGTAAAAAAATTTTTTTCTAGAAATACGTTAAAAATGTTTTATATAGTGTCTAAAATAAAAAAACACCATGTTTTGAAAATGTCTGTGTGTCTCTGTGCGTGCGTGTGTGTGTGTGTGTGTGTGTGTGTGTGTGTGTGTGTGTGTGTGTGTGTGTGTGTAATCAGTCATATCTCAAAAATCTATCAGTAGATTTAAATAATTTTGGGCTTCGCATTTCTGTTTTTTTATCCTTATGGTAGCTCGGAAAAAAATTGTTAGTATATTACCTTATTAAGGTTTTTATAACGATTATTGTGGTCCAAAAACTGGTTGTTGACTTATTTAAGGGTCAAAAAAATTAAATATAAACTTCTAAATAGTAACATCTGTTAGAGCTTTAAAATATCATTATCTAACATTTTGGATTAAAGAAATACTAAGATTTTTGTGGAAAATCACCCATATCTTAGAAATCTTCCAAGTGATATCGATGATATAAGGCTTAAAATATTTGTTTTCATATCCTTGTAATCATTCCAAAAAGAAAATAAAGTTTCATATATTATTATGGTTGTTATAACGATTTTTTATGTCCAATAAGCGGTTTATTGCTACTTGAAGAGTGAAAAACTTAAAAATGCTTCAAAAGTTATATTTCCTATAGTATTAGAACAGTTTTATTTAAGCCAAAAATTTTTTTTTTACCCTATGTCGTTTTTTCGTATTTAAGAAAATCTATTTTTTTATTGAACAGTGATTTTTACAGTTGTACTTAAAATATTTGCGAACTTAGTGAAAATACGTAATTAGACGCGTCAGTCGAAGAAAAACTTAGAACTGTGCATTACAATTCATTTCAGCATAGCAAAGTATCGTTATTAGGATTTTTTTGTCCGACGCGTCGAATTAAAGCTTATTTTTTCGAAAAGTCTATTTTTTCGAGATTTGTATGTTTTATTTGGACTAAAAAAAATTAGATGTGCATCTCGGAAACCCTCCATATGATTTATATTACTTATTTTCTGGAGTTGCCTATCAAAAATTTGAGTTTTATACCTTGTGAAGGATTTTATAACGATTTTTATGGTAAAAAAAACGGTTTTTTACTCTTCCAGGGGTTAAAAAATTTATATTAAAGTTAGATACAGTAAAATTGCAATAGATTACAATGAATCTTGGCCAAATAGAGTACTTGAAGTACTAGCTTGCTGGTTTTTCTCTTTATTTTAATAAAAACAGCTGTATAAATAGTTATCAGTCAAACTAAGGTAGCTGGTAAGGTAGAAACTGTTGCTGATGAAGTTTTATTTTTTAACCTTAATATTTATACAAAGTATGAGAAGACTCGCGTTTATAACTTTATTCCACAATGTAGAGCATAAAAATAGCTTCTTTTGACATTTTAAATCATTTTATTATTTTGTTTGAATTTTTTTTTTAGGTAAATAATAGCAAAATAATGTTGTTGAGGAAGCATTGTGCTAATTTATTGGCAGCGGTTTTTTTTTTAATAATAAGAGATTAAAAATACTTTTCTTTTTAATGTTATATTTTGATGTAATAAATATCTACTCATCATACCAGCAATGTTTATGGTACTTTTTAAAGATATGTATTCAAGTTTTAAGATATTCTTCTGCAGATTGATAGCACATTATCGTTATTAAATAACTTGCGTATCAAATAAATTTGATGAAGATGATTTTATTCATTAAACATTTCTTCTGATTAGTCGTACAATTTTTAGTCCAAAGATTTGTTGCTATACAATAAGAATAACGGACATTTACATTTATGTATACGAATAATTGTCACAACCCTTAGTCTGTACAGTAAACAGAATATGTACATCTACTTATAACGCTTGTAGAAGAAAGTATGGTATAAAAGTTGGTCGTAATTTTTTATTTTATTGCTATTGTATTATAGCCAAGCTGATTACTCATTTATAGTTTTGTAAAATGATAGATACACAGTTTTATGAGACTTTTATCCAAAAATTGGATTTATTTCTTTCACTTTCGCTCATGAAGACAATTAGTACTTTTATCAAGATATTATATGCATCAAATATTTTGTAGTGAAAAATATTAATTTATTAAAACTGATTTAAAATTCAGTAAAGCTTAAAACTATTTATTTAAGATTAATATTGTTGATTCTTCGATTTAAACTGTTTTATTTTAACTATCCTATTAAAGTATTCAATGAGATGAATCAGTTATGCTACTACATTTTATAGTTTTTCGAGATATCTGCAGTAAGATTTACAAACCCTTTTTTTTGCTGTTATGGACTAATATTAATATCCAAATCTTAAATCCAGATGTCTGACCAGTAAACGCAGTGTATATATCATAGCTTGTTATCACGCTTACAACGAAAGATATAGCGTTGAAGTTGATCGTAATTTACTTTTTATATACATCTATCCGTGCACTTTCAGGCGAATTACACAATGACAGTTTATTTATAAAATTAAACATATTTCATTTCAAGTTGAAAGTAACTCATATATATAGATGATTTTTTTCAGCATTCTTTTAAATATTAGCTCCTTTTGGCATTAATTTATTAATTGTTTGGTATATAACATATGTATCTATACAACCGGCAATATAATAAGTATTTTGAATAATTAATTAGCTATGATTCGAGTAATTTTCTTGCAAATCGCAATCGCTGTATTGTTATTAATTAATAAGAGTGTAAAATGGCACTGGTCTGTGATAATCTTACATGACATATTTTTTTTACGAATTAGCACGATGATTTTTGTAGAATATGTTTGCAGTATAGAATGAGCTGCAAGAGTATCAAACGATATGTATTGATTCAGTCTGGGTCCATAATTTTGGGTCTGAACAAACTGTAATAAATTCTTTAATGGAGCATAATCTCGTTCAAGCATCTCCAGAGCGGGTATTAAGTGGCATGTTTTAATGAAAATCTCTTCTCAACCATTATGACAGAGTCCAGGAGGCCTTATACCTGTGAGGTCTTATAGGTATGTACGCATAGAATATTGTTTCACTGATTCAGAAAACATGGCAGACACAATTTGACGCATGTCAAGGTACGGTTTCCTGCGTAATTTGCTGCTTAAACTGATATGTTGCTTTACCGGACCATTTGATTTTTTTGTCTATTGTCAAGCAAATCGGGCAGTAAAAGTTTTTTGGTCATTGTATGCAATATATTACACGATTGTGGTTCGAAGCTTAAACTTATATTCGTTTCTGCTCAAGGAGATGATTTAAAATTTAGTTTTTATTGGTTATTTTCATCGAAAATATTATAATTTTCAGTTGTAAGAACTTATCAAAATCAATAAGATACGTGATCCTTAAAATTACCAGTGCATTTGTGCAAAAATCATACAGTTAGTTTAGAACCAAACAAATTAATTTTTTTAAATTGATATAAATTACTCACATACGAAAGCAAGTCAAGTAATATTGTAGGTCTATTATACTTGGCGGAGCGAAAGAAAAAGGCAACGAAAAAGATAGGAAATGGAACTCACGTCTTATCCTAGATCGTCGGCAGGGCAATACGTGAGTTCGATTCCCTATCTCTTTCCCTACCTTTCTTTTACGCTCAGCCAATAATTTAGGACCAATTATATTATTAGACTTGCTTTGGGTGTGTATGTTAGTTATATTAATTTAGACAAATCTATAAGTTTGGCTCGCAGCAGACAGTCCGCTTTATGCACAAAATGCACTGCTGATTACTATCATGGAGAGTGAAATCCGTCGCGCGGGCTCGCTTCATACGATTTTAAACCGTATTCATTCATGAAAAAAGTATGTTTTCCGCAAATTAAAATTTTTTATTGGTAGTTGCTAATCAGACTAATAAATCAATTCCATCCGATATCAATTTATTATTTTACAGAATTCTTATTCATACGCAGCATGATTATCGAACTGAATGTTTGATACTATTAAATAAATGTATGTTAAAAATGTCAAAATTGTAACTCCTTTCAGTAAACATAAGATATTTCGAGTAACGTATAACGCTTACAACGCACAGTATATATTTAAAATTGGTCGTTCCTTTCCATTTTATCGCAGTCGTAGTAGTGTCAAGCGAATCATACAATTTCAGTATCGTTAGACAACATATAGTACACACTATTACGCGACTCAAATACCCTAGTATTGCAGTCCAATACAGACTCATTATTAATATGGAGTTCGAATGCATGAAACGTAGATCTGATAAGCATTTAATCGTCTTCTATATGCCACGTACATGTCGAAATTGTTTAAGGTAGTTGGTCCAAAAATCGACCAACAACAGATTGTTTCCAAACTTCGGGAATCACTTTATATTATTGCTATACATTTATGGTTAAAATTTTGAACTGATCGTATGTAACGTTTTCAAGATATGAAGCTTCAAAGATGGGCTCTTTAACATGGTTAGTGTAGGCTTTCCCCGTGAAAAACAGATGTTAAAATCAGTTTTTAAAAAACCGTTCAATGGATTTTGTCAAAAAACAAATATTTTACTTAAAATACTTTCGTAACGACGCATTTAAAAATTAGAACATTTACCCATGCCGTTTTTGAAATATCCTAATTTTTATGTAATTTTCAATGCTTTTAAGATATTTGTATTGTGCTATAATTTTCCTAACCTTTTTGACTTTTATCAGAATTTTACAGTATTTTTCAATATTTCTGTGATTTACGTGTTTCTTAGGCTGTTTTAGTATAAATCCGTGCCAATAATTAATTATTGATGCGACAAATCATTTAATAAACATAAATTTGAGCAAATATACATATATAGGTCCGCATCAACTACCCTAATTTAAAGTAATCGTAAGACAGCAATAAATTAAAAAAAAAAAATGGTTTTCAAGATTGTAATTGCAAAACCACCCGGATAGTATATTAGTTATTACAGAAATAAAGTTAAACCTAAATGTATTATGTGATCCTATTGTACATTCTATTTATCATAATTTTTTGATGTTCTAATTTATGTGACAAATGATAAGGAAAATCTAATTTAATTTTTATCGAGAGCTATTGGGTCCGACCGCAGTTGAGTTTATTAGGCAGTTCCCATAATTTTTGTATTATATTTTCAAAGAGACAGCACACTTTTTACTTCACTATCATCGTCATTGGAAGCTTTAAGTACTATTTTCTTAGAGTACGAATATTTACGGTGTCCAGGTGGTGTGCTTTAGGTAGTAATAAAACTCGTCTGACTGAATGTCTGCGACGTTTATTATACTCACATGGACATCCAGTTTCATAGCAAAAAGTTGAAACGTTATGCTTGATACCGTCTTCAGAGACTGAAGACTGCTGGACAACATTTTTTGAAACAAAACTCAACTGGACATACAGTTTTATACACTAAAGGTAAAATGTGCTTATATTTCTGGACAACGTCACCCTGACACCCTTCTCAAAACCTACGCGTGTAAATGAGATCTAGAGAAGTTTCAACTTCTGTTGTACGTAATGCCTAGACTAATAAGTGCTATGTGACAATTTTTATCGCAAGTTACATTTAAAACCATATAAAGAGTATCAAACAATAAAATATAGTTGATATTGGTATGAATGTTACACTGCCACACTAGGTTACCAAAATTGGCTTTTGAAGACAATTTAAATATGAGATTACATCAAGATTCTATTAATTACACATTTTATAAAAAAGAAGTGATTATTGAAATGAGTAATTAATTTAGTATTTTAAAAATTGATTTATATTGATTAGACTTAACTGTCCGAAGAATTAAAATATACAATTGATATCACTTATCGACAATAATATATATGTTGGACTAAAATATCGAATCTTATAGCTTTTTTATAAATCAGCAGTATTATTCACAAACCTAATGCTGGCTGTTATAAAATATCATTAACGTCCAAGTGTCAAAACCGTATGTGGGACCAGTAAAGAGATATCCAAAGCTTTTTATAACGCTTAAATCACAAGGTAGTGCTTAAAAGTTAATCCTGATTTATTTATCTACAGCTACTCAATTCTTTACAAGCGGATTCCCCTACAAAAGATTATTTTAAAATGTTTTGCACTATATCATCAGTTTTAAATACCAAATATAGACTAATCTTTTTTTTTGCACGAAGACATTAAAAAACTGGTTTTTATACATTCATGATTTCGATATGATAAATAATTATTTATACAATCCGTAATAATTTATGTACTTATAATAAGGTATTAATAATGATTACGTTATTTAACTCTTGATATAAAGCGCTCTATTGTTATCAACCAGTTATCGTATCAAATAACGTAGATTAAACATAGTATTATTATTCATAGATTTTTAACAAATGCGCAATATGATTTTTGACTAATTGTTAGCTGCACTTAAATAAAATTATCGAAAGTCTTAAAACCATAAGTGCGTAGAGTAAACCTTGGATATTTGGATCTGATTATAAGGCTTGTAACACAAAGTGTGGCATAATAATAGTCGTATTTTTTTCCTACCATCATATTAATTTCAAGCATATGGTACGAATAAAGTTTGATACAGCAGTGCATACACTGTCTTCCGATACCTAAATACCTTCGATACGCAAATTTTGCCCATAAAGTCAATGTAAATATTAGATATTTTTGTCATTTATCTTCATTTAATGTACTAATGAGAAAAATATTATACAATTTAAAATGGTCATGCTGTTAGTATTTCTAAAAATATTCTACTTATAATTAACATGAATTTTTCCTACATTCAAAAGATTTTTTGTGTTATAATCCATTTAAAATATTATATGTTGACTCTGTTATGCTACAGAACTTTATAGTTTTTTTATACATGTATAGTATTATTTACGAACTTATTGTTTGCTGTTCTAAAATTAGATTAACATTGAAGTGTCAATACTGTACATATTTCCAGTAAAGAAAGATTTATAGAGCTACTAATTACGCTTGCAACAAAAGGTTTTGCAATGATATTAATAGTGATTCAGGTATTGATAGCTATTTCATTATTTGCAGGCAAACTATACAATGCAATCGCTTTTTTTTGCCATCCCAACTTAAAAATTTAAGGGATTGTAGTTTAAGACTTGCTCTTTTGATTTGTACAAAAAAAAAAATTTTAAAAAATACGTACTTTGAGAAAAATTGGCCTGTACTTGAAACTTGATCTTTACCGTTAAAAAAAATTTTTCAACAAAAAGCGACTGCACCATCCAAAAGTGCAGGTCAAAATCAATTGATTTATGTGTTTACAATTTTTTTCTAGCTAATTCCTAAAGCTTGTGAGCGAGTTGAACAGAACGTGATTTATGCAAAAAAGCCGCTGCCAGCGCCGAGTGGCACGCTTGGCTTGGACGCACCCATACATGGATTGATGTTTTTTTAAGCATGATGACATTTAAAAAAATTTGTTCTATTTTTTTTCTAAAATAATTTTTCTTCATATTTAAAATACTTATTCATTAAAATAAGCATAACATTTAGTATTTTTATTCATAAATCAATTACAATTAGAGTAATACTCCTGCGGACCTAAAACGTGTTGGTGTCATTGACTAATGAGAGTAATAAACGTGGTCAGTTTGCAATAATCTTACATAATGTATTTTTGTTTCGAAATAAGCACTGTAAATTATGTCCTATATGTTTGCTACTATGTGAATAGCAACTTGTCAAAATCACCCTTTATGGCAACGGGGAGTAGAGCCTCCGATTTACTTAAATGGATATTAATACTTTGGATATCAAAGCTTATAGATATCAATATTTTGGGTACTCTGATATGTTAGAGTCTCTTTTATTTCACACACTCTTATAGGTTCACATTCGTCTGTCACCTTTTCCATACAATATAGTTGTCTGACAAGTATCAATACCACATTTCTCTCCAGCAAAGATACAATATCTTGAATTAATAAGAAGCTTATAATAGAAAGTGTTTCAACAAAGTTAATCCTATCTTTTTAAAATATCATACAAATCAGTTTTTGGAAACAATTAGCAAAGTAATACCAGTTTATGTGTTGTAAAATATATTCCCTCTGTTTCTTTTCTAAAAAAGTAAAATCGACAATAACCATCTGCCAAGCTCAAATGGGCTAAAATTATTGTGGCAGTTCAGCAATATTATCACTTCGTTTTAACGCACGATAATTCATAAATAAATAAAGAACATTAAATCGTGGCAAATAATTATTGTATATTTTATTACTTTCTTGGTAGAAAAATTAAAAAAAATACAGCTTTTAAGCTTGAATGATGTTAATGTTATACTTCTTAAAAGTCGGTTTATAGGGTTTTCTTTTTATAAGTATTAATCAATAACTTTTTGTCTATAATTGATAATTTTGGCACATTCTAAAAAATCATGCAATTTTAATTGAAAAAGATATAACCTCTAAAATTAATTTGATCATTTTTTTTTCTTCAGAAATCTGTACAATACTCAGCAAAAAGCAATGTTGACATTCAAAATTTTACTATATGTGGTAATTTGGACTCAGATGAACTTGTGGCTGTACTGTATATTTGCTTGGGACCGGCATCACATGCAACATAAGTACACTCCCTGTATTTCCTTGATTTTCTTGCCTAGCAGCGTTTACAGCTATTGTCTCATTCAAAAACATATTACTCATGCAAACTGTTGATGACACCCTTGTCTAACACTGTCATCAAAGATGAGAATCTTTATTTGACAAAAGCAAAAAAAAGTAAGTTCTTTAATTGGCCACTGTAATATATAACAATATTTGCATTAATTGTAAGGTCAGAGTGTGACTTTCGGGCTAAAATGAACTGCAAGTAAATCTTTTAGTAAGCATATTCATGTTAACGCACACTCAGAAACGATATCAGCCGGCGATTTTTGATGAAATTTTTTTAGGAAAACCATTATTATAGTGTTAGAGAGGCCCTATGATTGCAAAATCTTATAAGCACAAAATATTGTTATTACAATCTAGAAAATTCAGCAGCGTATTTAGACGTATATCAGCATCGTACTTTCAGACATTATTTATTTATGTCTCTATTTATTTTTCAGGATTGAAAACTATCTATAGTTCTTGCATAATAAGAGTATTCAATAAGTTTGATTTTGTATGATTTTAATATCTATAGATATCTAATGAATCAGCAATACCGTTTTTCAACTAAGAGCTCGCCGGTATCAAATATGATTATTGGACAATTGTTAGACCCGTAAGTCTGTCCAGAAAACATAGGATACATAGAGCTACCTATAACGCTTTTAATGGAAAATAAAGCACCAAAGTCAGTCTAAATTATTTATTGATCTTTAATCGTATCATTACGAAGTGAATTAAACATGGAGTTTTTTAAAGTATCATTGGCACAGTACTATTAGAGTGTGAAACTAAATTCAGATTTAGTCTATCATCTATGCTTCTAAAGATAAAAATATTAGTTTGTATCGTACACTCTTTGTATGATATTTTAATTTGAGGAATGTATAACCATCAAAAATCGTAATATATTTCGTTTTTTAAACATTTTCTGATTATTATTAAAGTTCTACTTTTGTTATACTACAATTAGAGGGCTGAACAAGTTGAATCGGTTATGCTACTAAATTATATGGTTTTTTTGTAAATCAGCAGTATAAATTGCAAACTAAATTATTGCTGATATAAAGTAAGATAATCTTTTAAGTGTCAAACCCGTATATCTGACAAGTAAACTAAGGATTAAAAGTGATCGGTATTCTCTTATTTACAGCTATTCATTTCTAGTTAATCATACAATGGCAGTTTGTTTTGAACATTAGACAAACTGGAACAGAAGACTAAGATACGAAATACAGATTAATCACCTTACCTCCTTCCAGTAAACATAGGATATTCTAAGCTCATTGCGAGAAATGTTCGATCTTCAAAAACAGTTGTATATAAAACATTTCTGAAAATGATTTATTTTGATTAGAATTATTATTTCTCGGATTTGAAACGTCCAGTTGTTATTATACGATTAAACTATTAAGTTAATTCTCTTGGGCTACTAAATTTGTATAGTTTTTTCATAATTCAGAAGTATAATTAACACACTTATTGTATGCTGTTATGAAAAAAGATGTATATTCAAGTGTCAAAGACGTATGTCTGTCCAGTGAAAAGCGACTATTTAGAGCTACGAATCACGGTTACAACACAAGTATTGCTTTACAGTTAATCGTCATTCAGCTATTTACAGCAATCTTATCATTTTCGGACAAATTATACAATGTTATCTTAACAATATATACACTGTATTATAAGTCTAGAAAACTAAATATGTACTAATCTTTTTTTTCAAGCATACTGACATTTGAAATTTTCTTTTTATTTGGTTTTTCTTAAATCTTTTTTATTATGCTGAAAATACTAATGCATAACAATCAGTGATATATTCATTATTTTAATTCTAAAAAAGTTATGATTAAATTGATATTTTTGAGGACCTAAAACGTTTTGTTGTCATTGATGAATAGGAGGGTTAGTCAGTTATTGTCTTACATGATGTATTTTGCGTTATAATTAAGCACTATAATTTCCGAAGTAGATGTTTGCTGCTATGTATTTGGTAACATGGCAAGATCACCTACGATAGCACCAAAGAGAAGAACCCCTAGTTTACTTTGATGCGAACCTATACATATCAATATTTTTGGAACTCTGATCTGTTAGAGTCTGTTGTATCTAAAACCCTCTTATTGTTTGAGATTCATCAGTTGCCTTTTCCATACTATAAATTCATTCGCCACCTGCTAAATCACATGTTTATCCAGTGAAGACAAAGTTATTAGTAGTTACTGCCAAGCATTTAACACAGTGTTGCGTAAAAGTTAATCCGTATTTCTGACAATTTTATGTTTATCGATTTTTGAAAATAACTAAAAAGTAATTCTATTTTGTGCGTTATAAAATATATTTTTCTACTCCTCATATTAAAAAGTATTGAAATCAACAGTAATCATACGCCAAGCACAAATATGTAAAAATTATTTTTGCAGTTTATATATTATATTTCTTTGTTTTACTATACGACTATTTAATAAAAATTGAACAACTACAAAGCTTATCAAATATGAATTATATATTTTACTACTTTTTTGATAGAGAATCAGGAAAAAATAATGATACAAGTCTTAAACTTGCATGATATTGGTAAAATTTTGAAAATTGCTTTTTATAAGATTTCATTCCTTTGATGTTAATTTTTTACAGTAACTTGATTTTTGTTTACTTATTTTTGCTTAATTTAAAAAATAGTTTACTACTGAGGTAAGAGACATACTTCTAAAAATCATACTTCATCTCTTCACTGCGTTTTTCAAACATATTATAATACCTAAATAAAACAATATAGCCGTTTTAAAATTTTTACTTTCGTGCTGACTCAAACTTAGATGAAGATATGATTAACTAAACGCTAAGCACAACAGACCACCGATATAAATAAAATATTCACATATTTATCATAAATCAGCAGTATGAAATTTTAACTAAATGTCTGCTGCTAATAAATAAAAGTATATTATTAGTGTCAAAACTGTAACTCCGTCCAGTAAACATACATAACTTTATGCTACTTATAACGCATATAACACTAAACCTGAAATCAAAAATTGGTCGTTATTTGTAATTTGTTTGCTATCGTATTATTCTCAAGCGAATTATATATCAGATTCGTTAAAGAATACCCACAGTATCACGAGACTAAAATATCCTACTTTTGCAGTCCAATAAAAACCAATAAACAATTTAGAGTTTGATTGTACAACATGAAGATCCTATTAAAATTTTATTGTTTTGTATATTCCACGTACAAGTTAAATTTATTTTATTTACAGTTATGGGTAGGTTACCATAAATTTTTTTCCGAATTGATGTTAAAGCTTAGCAGTCTCGTATGATCACAAAAAATCATTTTTCTCTCTCAACTCTGAACCAATTACAAAATACTTTAGCTTAATTGATGCCTCAGTGGATCAGCTTTGTGCCTGTTCTCATAAATTTACGAAAAAATGGATGCATTAGTAATAAATAATTAAACTTTATTGAAATGAGGTAGTCGGTAAGGTAGGCATCTCAGCCGATATACTGAATGCCCTTGATATTTCATGTAATTTGAATCATTAGAACGTCATCGCTAATATCTGATACGCACCATTAAAGTTGTTTGCGCGATTCCTTATAAAATAAAATATTTAATTTTTCTATTTCATTGTATTAGGAAAATCGGGTGCAAATACCAAAGAATACACAATAAAAAACTGTTCTTATTGGTCTTTGTTGGACTGCCACACTAGGGTAATAAATTTAAACGTATATTTTTTTGTTCCTTTAAAGACGCTTAAAATATTAAATTTGATCAAGATTTTCAAAATTAATTGTTGTATGAGAACTACTTTATTATCGAAATAAAAAAAAAATATAATAATAATAAAACTGTTATTCTGGATTAAACTTAACCTTCTAGATTTCAAAAATATTCGGTCGAAGGTCCGAATCAAAGTGCCTGTTCCGAACTTGGCCACTATACGCGTTCATATGTTGTCTCTCGTTCTTTTGCAATTAATAATCGTTCGTCTTTCCAATAAATGAATAGAAACTTTGCCATATTTTTTAGACAAATTTCCGCTAAAAGGTTGGGCCAAAAGGTTTTTTAAATGGTTTTGACCAGGTTACAGATTATACGACATAGTGCACCGATGTATAGAAGGTGATACATTAATGTAAATAATGCACGGTCGACGCACGCCTGCCTAGCGCAGCAGACGCCAAACGGTCAGCGGCATTAGTTTTATTTATTTAATTCATCCTTAGTTAACCACACGATTTTAAATAGATATTCTTTTCTTATTATTGTATTAACAATAAAATAGTGTAAAAATATGTCCTTTTTACGTTTCGGTCTTTTCAAATAATATTTGAATTCGTAATCAGTACATCAAATACACTACGATAATATTTTTAGAAAAAGTAAAAGCTGTCTAGTCATCGAAACATAACTCTATTTATAGAAATTTGCATTCTTGTTTATTGTAATGTTATGAAAAGAATAATATTCATATATTTTACTAAGTTGAAATATCAAAGAATATCGTGGAAAATAAAAACACCAAGGTTTCTCTGGAAAACTAACGTTGTATTAATTATGAGACATACTTTTTTATTTACAATATCTACAATGATCACACTTCTTACCTGTAAAATAAAAAAACGACATGTAATGTCAATTATTTACCGTTCTCGCTTTTACAGTTACATGGTTTACCCTACAATAATTGATCCTGCACTGTGCTTAGTTAAATTGCCTCTGCATGCTCGCGTTTACCCGTTCTAACATCGTATTGTACAAAGAAATGTTACCGACACTTGTAGCGGGGCGGGAAAATACAAATCATACTGAGATAGTATACTTCCTTACATCTCCCCCTCCACGAAAGCTAAAAATGTATTAATTTTTGCCCAACGTATAATCGATATATTTTATTATATTTATGCCCTCTTCAATGTTACTTCCAGGCTGGTCGGGCGGGACGAGCTTTGAAATGTAGAACAAATTTGACTCTACTTTTTTGTGTACTATACTGATTTCATGGATTAAATTTAAAATTTTATCAAGAATTTGGTATGGCCCGATGCTGAGTTCGTCCAATTTTTTTCTGTCTAGCTTATTACCATTTTCTACGAATACTAAATCTCCAGTTTGGAATGTATAATTTTTTCTACGTTTATCGTACTTCGCTTTATTGTAACTGTGATACTTCATGCTATTTTTTAATGCTATCTTTCTATTTTTATTTATGTTGTCATTTTTTTTTTCTTTTTAAGTTCATTTGGTATGATTGAATTACTTACTCCCGATAGTAGATATTTTGGTGTGTATTTTGTGACTGTATGCATTGTCTCATTACATATTTTTACGCATTCATGTGCTATTGACGTCCAAGCTGATTTCTATTCTTTTTATTCATTAAGTTTGTATCTGATTTTGTTAACCAGTGTCTGATTTATTCTTTCGTTGAGTCCATTTAAGAAAGGTGCATCCTTTGATGTAAATATTAGTTGTATATTTTCTCTAATTTTTGAATTCATTGGAATCGAGTGCAAGATATTGATCTGCTAGAATCATTTCCATTTTGTTATCCATTGATACCAACCTTATTATTTTTATAAAATCATGTGTGTTTTGTGTTTTTAAAGTTAGTATACATGCATACCATGTAAAATGTTACACTAAAAGATATAAGTATTTTTTTGTTGATCTCTGACATCCAAAACCGTCAATTGTATCAATTAAAACTACTTGAAATGGATATTAAGCCGGACCAAGATGTGACATGTAACCATATTTATTTTGGCCTCTAGATTGATTTTTTATGCATGTCTCACAGCGTTTGCAAGTCTTCTGAATGTCTTTGTCTATATTTTCCGCTGTGTAGTATGATTTTACCATACATTTTTATTATTCAATGGCTATGTGGCAAAAATTTTCATGTACTTTTCTTATTAATTCTTTGCTAAAATTTTCTAACAATGAAATTTTACTGTTTTTCTTTCTTGTGTTGCCTAACTCTTCATCTGTTCGTGATTTGATGTTTAGGTTTTCCAGTGGCTTATGGTCTGTGAAAGCAATGAATGATTTTCCTAGAAGCCAGTGTTGCCATAATGTCATTGCTTCTTTGATAGCTAAAAACTCTAGATAAATTGCCTCTTTGTTTCTTTGAGCCTGATTTAATTTCCTTAAAAAGTAAGCCACTGGCTTGTCTTCTCCGTTTGTTTGTTGTTGTTTTAGAACTGCTACAATACCTTTCAAACTAGCATCTGTGTAGATGTGTATGGGTAAATTTCGGTCGAATATAGCTAGAATCGGCTGAGTGGATAGACGATTCTATAGTTGATCAAAAGCTTTTAGACATTCCTCAGTCCATATAAATTTCTCATTATTTTTTAGTATTTTATGGAGAGGATCTGAAATCGACGCAATATTTGGAATATATTTATGATAAAAATTTATCTTACCGAGAAACTGTCTTCTATATTTTTAAGTTGTTGGCGTTGGAAAATTTTGTATTAAGATTAAGTTATTTTTTCACGTTGATACTGTCTTGTAACTGATTATGTGGCCAAAATATTTAACTGAGCTTTCTGCAAATATACACTTTAGAAATTTTAATTGAAACCCTTCTCTCACCATTGCTTCTAATAATTTTTTTTAATGTACTGTATGTTCTTTGAATATTTTAGAACATATGAATATGTCGTCAATGTAATTAACTGTGAATTCTATAAGTTTAGTTTTTTTTATAATACTAGATAAAATTCTTTTGAAAATTGCAGGCAATGTTTTTAATTCAAAGGGAACACATTTCTATTGATAGTGAGTTGCTAGTGTTATGAATCCTGATTTGTGTTTAACTATTATTCCTAAAGGTATTGCGCATAATGCTTGATTAATATCTAAAGTTGTATAATATATGCAATTTCTTGTTTTTGTTATCAAATTACCAAATTCATGTATATTTATGTTGTTATTAAAATTTATTTTAATATTTGGTTCTGCAATTTTATTTTTCTTATTTGTATCTGTTAATTTTGAATTAGATTTTATTTCTAATTCTTTTTTGTTCTTGGGATCCTTGATTTTATTGTCTTGATCTTCTTTCAATTTTGAGATGATCTGATCATCAAAAATTATCTGTTTTATTTCTAATTTTTTATTTTGTGTTAGTTGAAATTTTTTAACACGATCTAACCCTATCAAAATTTCCTGGTTAAAATTATCATTATTTCTTACAAAGGTGTTTATGTTTCTTTCTATATCATAAATTTTTGCCTTGGATCAATTATTCCTTCTGCTTTCTCCATACCATTAATTGATTTTGTTACTTGGTTTTACATTTTTATTTTTACTATTTCTATGTAAAAGTTTAGCATTTACTGAAGTGACATTTGAACCCGAGTGATAGATACCTTTTATTACAGTTGTGTTATTCAATGTAACATTTAGTTCAATTAATGTTGGCACATCTAGTTTTTTGGATCGTTTTTACTTAACTCTACTTCAAGTGTTGCATTAACAGTAATAAATTAACCTTGGTTTTTTGTTTCGAACCGGCATTTATCCTCTTTATAACATCGGAGTCCTTTGTTTTTTTCTTTACATATTGAACATGGTTACTCTTCAAATTTTTCATTATTAATAAAATTCTTGCTTCTGTTATTTAATGATCGCTTATAAACAATATCTTTTAATTTACTGATTTCATTAAATATATCGTTTGATTTCTTCAACGTCTCTCTATCAAGCATGTTTTCTACGTGATTTGGTAACCCCAGTAAAATAAGATCAATTAAGTTTCCTGTATCAATGTTTTTGCTGATTTCTAACAAGAGTCTTTCTTTTTTGATTGCATATTCTAGTAGTGTATCTGTTGTGTATCAAAATGTATGTGCATATCTAATTGGACTCCAACGTTTGCTTGCGAAGGTTTCGCAAAAACTTTGTTTCCGCCAATTCCAATCAGATTCTATTGAATGTTTAATCATCATACGTTGATACCAGTCGATACATAATTTATCCAACAGCAGGCGTAGAATGTTAATTTTCTCCTTTTCTTCAGTAACTATCTATCTGTTACACTTATCTTTAAAGCACAATATCCATGAGAAAGCATTAATATTTTTGTTTGTAAATTTTTCGATTGAAAACTGATCTGCTATTTATGCCGTACTTTTATGATTATTTTGTTGAGTTTCTACAAGTTTT
>JAPYYV010002207.1:0-21450 GCA_030522625.1 Copidosoma aretas | reverse complement strand
ATTCATGATTTTGTCGGCCACATTGAATCGGCAATTTTGTAAATTATAAGTCTTACCTTGAATTCGCTGTGAGCATCTGAAAAAAAACTATTACAGTTTAAAGAAATTTTTCAATTATTTATAATTCTTGTCGGCCATAGTGGATCGGCAATTTTGAATTTGAAAAAAAAAACTCAGGATCGTAATCAGCAGACTCAAAAACGTTCATAAGGAAACTTTCAAGGAAGTTTTATCAAAAACATAAATTTTGTAAAGAACTTCTTTTCATCAGTAATTATTTAAATGTTTATAACAAATTATGATTGTTTTGAACAGTATATTACTGTTAACTATAGTTTTTCTGTATACCTAGTCCAATTAGCTGTATGACAAAAAAAAAATTTAAGCGATATCTTGCTTCCGTTTTGAGATTTACGAGTTTGATACAAAAAAAAACAAATTTACTAATTTTGGTCTGCCATATTGGATCGGCCATTTGTAATTTTAAAAAACTAATCTGATATCCGTGATTAGCGACCCCAAAAACCCCATTATGAGTAATTTCAAGCAAATCCTACAGAAAATCCAAATTTCGTAACCAATTTACAATTTTTTTATTAATTATTTTAATGTTTATAACAAATTCTAACTGTTTAAGACATTATTACTCTGCTAGCTATAGTTTTTCTGTATACCTAGTCCAATTAGCTGTAAGAGAAAAAAAAATCAAAGTGATGTCGTCATTCTGTCTTGAGATTTACGATTTTAAGACAAAAAAAACCTAATTTGCCCACTGTGCGCCGCGTCGCCCGCGCCGGCGCAGTCTACTCTCCCTCCCCTTAATCTTACGAATTTTCGATCAGCATCACGTGACCTGACTGACCTGACGCGAGTATATCATTTTTTCCCCATCCGAAAAAGTGCGCAACGCCGTTAAAGAAGTTTTCACTTCAAAAATATTTCAGAAAACAGGCCACTTCTTTATTATCAATTTAAGCACGGAAGGAAGTTATAACATAAATATTTTTTGAAGAATTTGTATTGAAAATGAAGAGCTTTACAACACGTTGAAACAAAGATGTGAGGGGTCGTGCACTAAGCGCGTAGGAGGATTAATCTCTACTTTTATATGTGGATGTGTATAATATACATCTTTTTACGGGGCATATGTACTTGAGGCTAAGAATACATACCAGAGAGGCTCAAGTGTGATGTTCGTGAACTCTTGGTGAATATACACTTGTATCAACGATACGTCGATCTCGTCCCCAGAGACTCTGGAAGGCTAGGTTGCTTTAACTACTCGACACCTCTCGTGCCTGACATTTTAGCTAGCTCACTTATATTATAAGATCGTATATATTTTGTGACAAATAATTTATACAAAAGTAGGCTTGCTGGTAAGTGTATGTATCTTATAAGGGACCTAAACACGCAGCACAGTGGTTGAGGAGTCAAAAAAATGCTTATACTTCGTGCATTCGATTAAAAACAAAAAATTTTGCTTCTTTTCTTTGTAGAATAATTAAGTATCTTTAAGAGTCCAAGTCCCTCAGACAGTTATCGATATATGTTCGTATATGGACGCTTTTTTCCGCAATGATTGCAACTTTCTAAATAAAAAAAAAAATAAGATATGACTGATGTGACTTTAATAAGAATCACGTTAGTTACGTTTATACATCTTAAATGATTGAAAAAAGATAGTATGACTTTTTTTGTATCTATTCTCTTTCCTTTCAAACAGATTTCGACAAAAAATTGTTTTCATGTTGCAATTAAGACAATACTATCGTATCTTGGCTTTTTTTCTGTATACTTTTTTTCAACTTATTTTTTGAAAGAGGTTCTTCATTTTTGTGTAAAAAATTTAAGAAGGTAAATGGACACAGAATTACAGATAAAACTGTACTTAGCTCATTTAATGCTCTATTTTTTATTTATTAGAAGATTAAACAAACTTATTGACAATAATTAGAGTGTGATCCACAGATAACAATTCGATATTTTATTGGAGGTATACTATGTTTATCAATGATACTATTATTTATGGATGTAGCCCTTATAATTTGTGCTATAAATATCAGTAATGAGAAAAAACTTATTTCTTTTAAAGTTATTTTTTTGCTAAGGACAGTATCTTTATAAAGACTATTATATAATTTTAATGATAATGTTTAAAGTTATCTACTTGAAAAAATATCTAATTTTGAATGTAAGTGATGAAAATGTCACTAATAATAGACTATTGCGATTGTAACTTAAAGTTACTCGGTTAAGATTAATTTCCAAAGTAATATACATACAAAATAGGGAATGGCGTGGTTCCATCAAAGAGAATATCCGATTCTTCAACTTAGAATAGACATTTATTAGTTTGTAGAGTTAAGACAATTTCGATCCTCCCTTCTACCTTACGTTGATTATTTTATTTAAGGTAGTTATTTCGTAATTAAAGTATCATCAGTCATATCTTAGTCTTTTCTTATTTAAAAAGTTGGCATAATTGTGGAAGTAATTGTCCATATACGTAAATATAGCACATCGATAACTGTCAGAGGGACTCGGACTCTTAAAGGTACTTAATTATTCTACAAAGAAAAAAAGCAAATAATTTTGGTTTTGTTTTTTATCGAACGCACGAATTATAAGCGATTTTTTGATTCTTCAACCACTGTGCTACGTCTAATACTCCCTTATTAGATACATACGCCTACCAGCAAGCCTATTTTTGTATACAATAATTGACACAAAATATATACGATTTTATTACATAGGTTAGCTGGCTAAAATGTCTAGCACGAGAGGTGTCGAGTTAGTAGAGCAACCTAGCCGTCCAGAGACTCTAGGGACGAGATCGACGTATCGTTGATACAAGTGCATATTCAACACAAACATTACACTTAAGCCTCTCTGCTTTGTATTTTTAGCCTTAAGTACATATGCCCTGTAAAAAGATGTGCATTATGTACATCCACATGTATAGGTGGAGATTTATCCTCCTACGCGCTTAGTTCACGACCCAATACATATATATGACAACGTGGTGTAAAACTCTTTATTTTCAATACAAATTCTTCAAAAAATATTTATGTTATAATATCCTTCCGTGCTTAAATTAATAATATAGAAGGTTACCATCATATTTCACCAATGCATTTTCATTAATGTCCTGTTTCACGAATGGTTTTTTTTACAAAATCCTGCGTCACGAATAACAATATCACGAATACCTTAATCACGAATACCTTAATTCACGAACAATCAAAACATTTTTTATTTACAATTTAATATTACTTCCGATTATTTCACAAAACTCCGATTCTTTTTGATTTTGTTTGTAATCGTCGTAGTCACTAGCAATATTTTCAATCTTCAGCTTGTATTCCACGTTTCATGTTCTTTCGCAAGAGCCCCTTTACGTTGGTTCCATAGTAATGGAGGATATTTAGAAGGAACTGCAGTCCTTCTTGCACGTGCAGGTATGCCAATGTAGTTCACCTTATAGTATTGAAAAATGGTGGTCTTGAACGATGCGTGACGGAGGGCGGTCTCGGTGGTTTTTAACTTCTTTTTTCGTGCGATATTTTATAAGTTCCGCCTTACATTCGTCTGGGTCTGATGGATGGCTATGAGGCACATGTTGCGGACCCTTAAAGACTTCTGGTGTTTCATCATCTTGCGCAAGAGAAGTAATAGCCCGAGCACTGCACTGTTTCTTTCGTAAGCGAGTGCAATCTCAATATGTTTTGTTTTTTCCACATACATCCCGCGATTTATGATAAATGAATCCAACAATCGTTAATTTACTACCGAGTACCTTAATTTCACTTATTTTGTAGTAGTATTAAGAAACAAAGCAAACACAACCTGTGAGCTATGCCAAATGTAAAAACGTATATTTGCGGGTTATGTGAAAAATATGTCATTTAAGATTAACGAAACAGACCGGCAAATTCACACTGTTTAACTGTAAAAAAAGGCATTCGTGAGACTAATTTAGTGATACAGGCATTCGTGAAATTGTTATTCGTGAAGCTGGTTTTCGTAAGAAAAGACATTCGTGACATGGGTCATTCGTGATATTGGATTCGGGAAAAAGGTCGGCTACCAATAGAGAACTGGCCTGTTTTCTGAAATATTTCCAATCCATAGTAGTAAGTACCCACAGTATCCGTGTGGGACAGGTTTTTTTCTTTTATAGTCTAATAAGATAATAGTTATCTTTTAGAAATTTTAGTCACATTCAAACCGATGTCACGTGGTCTTTTGTCGGAGCTTCTAAGTGTTCTAGGGTTTGTTCGGTTCTGATAGGTAAGCAAGAATCCGAACCAAGCTTATTATCTTAAACACCACAAATAACCATATAGTTATTGAGAATAGTGTACCCTTACGATAGGTCTGATTTACTTTTGATAGATTTCCTAAAGTGGCTTAAAGAATTCCAATCATTTACAGTAAAATTTTCTTAATTTATAATCTTAGTAACTTGCTCTCATAGTCTGCTTTATGTTTCGGATAAAGCGTATTTCAATATGGTAAAACGACGTTTTAACTTAATGTTTCATATAATGCAACTGTAAGGCAATAAGCCTTTAAAAATTTAGAAGATCCCAAGTCATTGTCAGGTGGCATCATAAATAATTTAAATGACAGCATAAAAATTAAATTAAAAAAAAAAATTTATTTCCTAATCTAGTTTTTAGTAATTAATTATCTAAATTTGGATGTACGTTGCTCTACTGTTATTCTTGCGATAATAGGTATTATTTCATTTCATTCTTCTGAAGGATCAGCTCTTGATTTTAGTATTTTTATAAAAAAAATTTAAAAGGAAAATAACTAAAAAATTTATCAATGTATAAATGCTGATATTTCTGTGCCAGATAAAACAGGATTTTGGCGAATCATTTCCATACTATACTAAACATGTCTTAGAGAAAGAATAATCTTCTCATCTGCTTTAACAATGAAATATTGAAGACCAAAATCGGTAAATTTTTTGACATTTGATACAAATTGTTTTCAGAAACTTCACAAAATTGCGTCGGTGCAATTTTGTACTTCTAAAAAACTTATTTTGCATACTAAAGATATCAATTTTTTTTAATTCAAATGCTTATTTTACTTATCATATGAGGTGACATAGAGTGACAAAAGAAATTATTAAAAAAAAATTCAGTTTTTGATTATTTACTTTCAACAGTAGTTACGTAATCTATTTTTTGTATATTTTAGATATAGTTATTTTCATGGCATATTTAACAAATTTCTAATAGTTAATAATTTTTAGAATGTGCACTTATACTTGAAAAACTGATTTGAATTAGCCGATGTTCAATCAGGGGATAATCGAGCCTTGCAGCATACCAAAGTTAGCAGCACGTTAAGTTAGCATACATACCGATCTTACTCGGGGCTTTTTATTTTCTTTATTTAGTTTTTATGTTACGCTAGTCTGTTTATTAGCTTATTAAGTATTACTGCTGCTGTCTATTCTTATAACAATAACAACATTTTAATAGATAATTTGGTGGATAACACTGTCTGAAAAGAATAAAAAATAGTCTAGCAGAGCTTATTCTTCTTGTCTGGCCGCATAACATCTGACACTTTCCGCAAAATACGAAATATTATCGCTTTTGAAAGACATTTGTCAATGAGAACACAGCAGAATGAAAATTCAATTATTGCACTTATACGATCAGAGCTTATTTATTAACTATCTTACGTAAAAAATTACTACGTAAATGGTGAGATATCCAGCAGGAGTGACTGTATAGGTGGTTGTAAGAGGGAGCTGTGCCTAGTACGTTTTATAAAAGATGTACGAAATTATAAAGATACTAATTTTATGCAGCGTGGGAACAAGTGCTTGCGGCGCGGGTGGGGTTCATTGCAATGGGGTTAAGGTAGTACATGCGCATACTTATAAGTGATTATTTTAAACTAAAATAAATTGTAAGTTACAGTTTAAGTAATGCATTTTGTATTTGTTTTTCGAAACTCATTAATCAACAGTTTATTTTTTAAGAAAAAATTTGTTAAAAAATTCGTACAATAGCATTGTTATAAAAATTTCTTTATAAGGCCTAATAAATTGTTTATAAATCATTATAATTGCACTTGCAACATAAAATTATCTAGTATTTTGCGTTAAAAATAGATTTGCAACAAAAAGATAACGAGTAAGCCAGAAAAAATTTTAAAAAACTTAAATACAATACTTGATTTTATACTTTTACCGAATATTAATTATACTAGAGTTCCTGAAAATAAGAGTAATATCCCTTTCTTATGATATTCTGATTATGGACGTTACTAAAACACATTTTCTATCATTTAACTATCATTTAGGATAACATATCCTGTTAAACTGATGGTAAACTCTAGGGCTCTTTGCTTGATACAGCACAAAACGCATGTGCCACCTTGAGGGGACCTCCGAAGAGGCATTTTAATATTGTATATATATTTTTTACGCAAGACACAAAGAAAACAAGCATACTCAGGCAAATTCTTATGTGGCAATAAATTGGAAGGGGGCAGCGGGAAGCTGTAAGGGTATAAATCAAATAATTATCGTGAAATTTACATAAAATCAATCGAATAGACCCGTTAATTGCTGGAATAATGAGACGGTGGCATGGAGTGGCACTGGAGGACGAAAATTTTTTTATTATAACTTTATATATTGTCTAGTAGGGCCTTGCCTCCCGGCGCGCAATGCGCGTCATCACGCCTAAAAAAGACAAACTATATTATAATATTCACGAAGAAAAAAATTCTTAAAATTTTTGAAGAATGTTTGTACTTAAACACATCAATTTCTGTAATTTTATAACAACATTAGATTTTTTTAAATTTTGAATTTATGTATTTAAAATGAATCACATCATTAAATGACGAGAAAAAAGTATAATAAACGAACTCTTATAAAAAATATAATTTATTAAAGATGAAAAATTTCATACTATAAAACAATTTTGAATATTTATCTTATTATCTTAATCATTTTGTAAAAATATTTTTTAAGGATTCTCACTTTTTGACAATCATACATACAATTCCCCATGAAAAAATTAGGGCCTTTTGTCGTAAAACCATTATTCATCAAAACTCTGTCCTTGCGATTTATTCATCGTCGATAAAAAAGCTAAAACTAATAGAAACTGTTTTTTATACAATATAAAGGGCAAAGATGAATTATTACCATTGTTTAGAGTTATCGTTGATATAAATACTTTGCTACCTAATTAATCTCTTGTTATTATTTCTGCTTTAAAATAATACTTAAAGAATTTTGTAGTACAGCATGTTGAAATATTACATAAACTAGTAAGTATGCAAATATTCTGTATTGACAAGAAAATTGCATGTAAATTTAATATTAATATTATATGGTATTTTGATGTTGATAAGAAATTTGAGCATACTTGATGGGTAATGTAATAACACGACATTACGTATTAAAAAATTCTTGGGATACATTCTTCGTTACATGATTTATCTTCTGTTACTGTTTTTGATCCTTAATTATATCAAAATAATTTTGAAATACGTAATCTTGTGCCATTAGATAAACCATCAAGTATTCTTGAATTTCTTATTTGCATAATAATTGCATGCACTTTTAATTTTAAAATATAAGGTGGTTAATCTTTGTTTACTTTATTTATTCTTTTAATTGTTTAATTTATCTTCACATGATTATTTGTGCAACCGCTACGTTTATATTTCGTATGATCCATACTATAATACGTATGCTCTATGTTTCCAATAAAACGTTGAATTTTGTCTGTAAACATACAAAAGCTCGCTATAAACAGTTAATTTTTATTTGTTAAGGTATGTACGTATTCTATCGCCATACATTATATCAAAAATAATAATACTTTGTTTTTTCGGGAATTTAAAATCTCTTTATTGTATTATTTCGAAGCTAATTTTTTTTATGCAAAAAATTTTTGTTAATGACTTCAATTTACTAAATAGATCCTAAAAAATTTTTTGAAATATTTATAATTTTTTTTTTTTTTCCTAATTGTTATGGAATTTATTCTTCTAGTTTGTTCTAAAGGTTCATAATCATCACATGATTTTTATTTAAAATCAAAATTTGCTAAAAATAAAATATCTGATAACGCTACATTTTCTTAATTTTCTTTGGAATAGTCAACAAAAGTCTTTATAATTGGTTTCATCTTATTTTCCTACGTTTATCTTCAGACATTGAGATCCGAGCGATAAAATTTTCGAACTCGTATGAAAGCATAATGTGGAAAGCCCTCCCAAAAAATATTTGACTTTCTAAATCGTGTTCAACTAAACCTAAGCTTACAACGGCATTTTTTAACGTTTTTTAGTCTATATCCTCATCTGTCTCTAACATTTTGAAAGATTCTGCTCCACTGACGCAATTTAAAATTATTTTATAAATCGTTCAGAATCTTTAGGAGATCTAATATATAATCGTCTTATTTTCATAGTACTGTTAACTCGTTTTTGTTATACCAAATTTTTTTTTGAAGAATGGAAACGATCGTTTTCGAGATTATTGACTTTATTGATTATTTTGCAGAATGATCTCTTTTCTTCTACTTAATCCATGCCGTTTATGCTGTTCCATAGTTTTCAAAAGGTTAAAATGATTTTTTTATAAAAAAATATTATATGGTTATTTTCAAGTTAAACACAGTATGACTTTGAAAACAAAGAGAAAACTCTTGCGATTGCCATGCAGCTTCAATATGGCATAAGTAATGACCATCTATATGTTCTGATGTTTTGTCGAAATATTTCCAATCTTCTTTGTTGTCAGCTAAATCTGTTTCTTTTTATTTTACCAAACGCTCTTTCTTCTCCGTTATAAATATAATCAAAAATATAATCTCAAACAACAATATGTTGCGAAAAAATTTATTTTTTCAAAAAGAAATTTTTTAAAATCGATATAATCAGAACAAAAATAAACAAAGGCGTCAAATTCAATTTTTTTTTTAGTGTTGATAGATATCGGAAAACAAATAAAAGTGTTGTTGGGTAAAAATCGGTTATTAAAATCCAAATAACCGCTGCCAATTCATTGGCACGAAGCTTCGTCACTTGCATGCTTTACTTTTTTCTTACGGACACCTGCATAATTTTCTTCTTTCTCAATTAAAAATGTCATCATTAAAGAAATTTTAACTTGAAGATCCTTTGCAACCAAATTTTCTTAAAAGAATCTTTACTGGCAAAAAGAGACCGGTTTCCAAAATCAATTATATTAAAAAGAAAATTTCCTAGAAAATATTACGAGCTTTAAGATTTTGTTGCCACAAAATATTTCAAAATAACGTTCAATAGCGAAAAAAAAACACTCTTCTTAAATTAAACGATACGCTGAAATAATAAATAGAAAAAAGTTAAAGAAAAAACGAATCAGTGAAATGAATATTATATTTCTATGTAATAATTAGTATCCACGAACAAAAAAAAACTTACAGAATATTTATTCTAAAATATCACTAATCAGTAAGTCAGTGATACAAATCAGTCATTCATATTCTGAGATATAACTGATTCCTTACGATCCCCATTTACACCTACGCACACCAGGCTACTAAATTTTTGATTCCATTCTTATACATTGGAATGTATATAATTAGATTTTTTTGCAGAATTTCTATCGTGAAATATCCTAAAACCGCCACGAGTATCTTGAAACTCTACTTTCTGGAAAAAATCAAGTTTTCAAAACCATGAAAATCGTAGGAAAAAGAACGCACTAATCAAAATTTTTTTTCAATGAAGTCATCTGTATTCAAAAACAAGCAAACACACCTGGAAAACTAAAATCGATCAAATAAATACTAAAACATGACTGATTATATGCATTGTTTATTTACACCCACGCACACATAACTACTTAATTTATTTGATTTCATCCAATTAATTTCTTTTGTAAAAAAATCATATAATCTAATGAAATTTCTATCGTAAAACTTACAAAAATAACAATCAATAAAACATCCTAATTTGTTTTCAAAAACTACTAACATGAAAATTAACAAAAAATATACAGCAGAACTAAATTTTTTCTAAGAAGTGAAAGGAATCTTATACAAATAAAACAAGCCTTGTTAGATAAAAATCGGTCTAGGAAATCTTGTGATACAACGGATTACATACCTATACACAGACACAGACAAATAATTAAAAAAATGATGTCCATTGATTCTTAGCTTCATGGAACATGTTCATGGCATATTTTCTAGATACACAATTTTTCTTCCATAACAAAATTTTCTCTGCGAGGAAGCAGAAGCAAAAGCCAATATTTTATAATAAAAACTGAAGTGAGAGATTCTTAATTTTATATGTTTTAAAATTCATTTACTATTTGTGTTATTCGGAATCATCATCATGACAACCAGATTTTATGAATGTCAAACGTATAAGCTGAAATTTGCAAATGACGAATCATTATGAAGACGTTGAAAAATTTAGAAAAAAAGTTTATGCGTAGTGATTTGTGAAAAATGTTTATAATAAAAAAAAAAATTAATTACGTTATATAAACAAATCTAAAAAGATAGATAAAAAATTTAAATGTACAAAATGTAGTATTTTTCTTGAAAGAAATCATCACTTCTAAAGGCATATAGAATTCCGTAAAAAATCTTTGAAAAAAAGTATTTAAAATTATAGTAATGTCTACTTGAGAGAAGAGCACTTGAAAACACATCAAAATTTGTATATTAAAAACAAAAAATGATAATTTATTTTAACAGAAGAGTTGCTTGTTTCATTATTATTGCATTCTATATTTTAATTTTCGTCACATTGTTTTACAGAAGCTGATACCTAATTTAATTAAGCATTATTAGGACTAGATTCATTAAATAAATTGCTTCTTTTTATCCCTTATGCAACGCTTCCGCTTATTATTATCTACAAGTTATTTTCCAATACAATCTTTATAAAACTGAATTTTATAGTGTAATGAAGAAAAAAGTATTATATTTTACCGAGAAGGAAGAGGTAATACCTGCTCGAAAACCAAAGAACTATATGATGTATCGAAAAGATATATAAGTGTAGTTACGGTAAATGATAAAAAATTAGGTGTTAAAATGATATTATGCTTAAAATTTAGAGAAATTTTCTAACTTTTTCATAGAATTCTCGCATAAGAATTATTTCATTTAATTGTATAATATTTTTTATCCCTTTTTTAAATAACTTATTTGAATTAGACTTAAATGTTATAATCTACTTAATACTCTTGAACTAAAATTTAATTTTAGAGAAATTGTGGCTAAATAGGGTATAACTAAGGAATCAGTGTTTAAGTTAACACTTACGAAATAATAAAACAGAGTAGCTAGGTTAGAGCTAGAAAAAGTCGGGGAAATGCCTGATTAGGATCTGTGGGGCAGCTGATGGGGAGCGCGGGGGAGCTTGTACTTGCTCTGAAACTATACAATTTTTTAATGTAGGAAGATATTTATTCGCAATATATTAGAATATATATTTACTTTTTAATAACTTATCTTAATATTACTTAAATTTAACAGTTTATTTAGAACTCTAAAACCTTAATTTTATAGAAAGTGTGACTGAATAGATTATGTAAAAAAAGTAATATTCTAGTGGAAATTCACGAATAAACAAACAAAAAAAGTTATGTGACTTGCTGAGAAAAAGGTTGCAGGTAGCTGGTAGGGATTTGGGGGGGAGGGGCAGTCAACCTAAGTTCTTTTGGCTACAAATTCACGGAAAAAGAAACGAAATTCACCTTATTTAGAAGGGTCTGGGTGGAAGCTTCAAGGAAGAGTAGTAAGGGGGAGCGGTGTAGCTAGTACTTGCCCTAAAATTACACAACTACCTTATACAGAAATATATGTATAGAGCATCATAAAAATTTGTCCTTCTCCATACATTGGAAATCAATAGAACTCTATTAAAAAATAATACTTAATTTTTTTAGATTTTTTGACCAACGCCCTTCCCTTTAGTGACGGTCGAAATTTTTCAATTTTTTCTTGGACCGCGAGCTTCTTGATTTCGTAGACAAATTATTACCAATTGAAAAAAAAATTGTTTGCATTTTTTCCGTAGAACACGATAAAAATCTTAAATACAATTTTGATGTTAGTTTAACCCCTTGTTATGAAGTATTTAGTTTCAAGATAGACTATTAAAAAGTATGACGATTTGTTTTATGATTTTTTTTTTTATTTGCTTCTTATAAGCATTATTTGATAGTTTTTGACTTATAATAGGCGCAGACGAGATGCGGGCACTAGAGAGCGCAAAATGTTGAATAACACTGTTTTTATGTTATAGCTTGTTCAACATGACGTAGAAATATGTGTTAAAAGTGTCATTTAATGTAAAATAAGGCACTTAATACGATCTTAGTGTCAAATTTAGTAAATTTAAAATGATGGATCCAAATGGTGGCCAAAAATTTCAAAATTATCGAGTTTTAAAAATTAGAAAATATAGTTCTAATCTACGTAAAATTTTCAGTTAAAAATGTGTTCCGCCAAATTTACGTTTATTACGTGATTTTGGAGAAAAAGATCCGTTAATATTTGGAATTCTTTGACTTGACAGATTATGATAATAATAGGTAATATGATTATGAATTCTCCTGCAGTATAACATGTAGTTGCCCCTCGGTCGTAAAGATCGCTGATTACAAATCAAGTGTCGGGCTGATAAAATTAAAAATAGCGAGTCCACGATATCGGCCAATTTTTCAAAATTAACGAAATTCAAAGATCAACATATACACCTATGATCAACGTAATATTGAATGTCGAAAATATTTATTGCAAAATTTTCGTAATTCACGGCATTTTTGAGGAAAAAATCGGTTAAATTTGGAATTTTTTGACGCTAGAGTTTTCGATAATAATAAATATTATATGTAATTGTGTATAGGTAATTGTTGAAGTGTGAAAGCAAATAGATACTAGCGTTTTCTTTATAAGTATTTTTAAGGAAAAAGTAGAAATTTTCATACAGTCAAAACTGTACGATAAATTAAAGTATCTCAAATTGTTTCAAAGCAGAAGGAGGTAAATAACTCTCACTACTCCAATGTATTCATCATCCAAATTTACTAAGCAAAGTTTTTTTGATAAGCTTTGAACTTTCGAATTTGAACTGAATCTTTACAGAACTGAAAAATGGGTTTTTTCGATTAAGCTAGATGTGAGGAAGTGGGAGGTTAGTCCAGGGAGTAGAATCTGAATAAAATGTATGGTACTCCAGGGCCCAATTTATATAGTTGCAGCCCATCTTAGCGCATGGACTGGGCATCCATGGAAGTCCATGTCCATTCTACATGAAATCCACGTAGATTCCACATTGATTTATTGTGAATTTTACGTAAAATAGGCCACGTACATTAAACTTAGATACCATATCCACTTTGTGTGTCATCTACGTAGATTCTACGTCGATTCAATGTCGATTCTGTGCCGAATGGTTCCCTGAAATCCACGTAATATCTTTTGTATGACCAGCATGTAACCTTTACCAGCTATACAATAGGGTAATATAAACCAATTATGTACGCAATTGCTTTAGTAGCCAATGGAAATAAATTTATACTGAGTATTAACGTTGCAATTCACTACTTGTAATTGATATTTATTATTCAACACAAACAGATTCGGACAGTATATCGTACTATGCTACTGTCAATCAGTTGTTCATTAATTATTAACCAATCAAAAGTGTAGATAATAAATCAAATCTAGTAAGGGCTAGGCTGCTGATTAATTAAGTACTTCATTGTACAAACAAAAATTTTGACAGTAAAGCATAGTAAGTTACTAGGGATTAGTAAGTGCTTTGCAAAGTATTTTTTCAATTAATTATTTCAATAAAAAAAATAAACAATTCATTTATTTGCTGTACCATGGTAAGGTGAGATTAAGAGCTTAAGTCATTGGGTGATTTGGTTTTATTTGTTCATAAGATTTTACTGAATTAAGATAATCATGTGGTGTTTCAACAATCAACGCTAGGTTATTAGCAAATGTGAGATGGCAAATGGGCAGACACTTTGTAAACAAAAATTTAGCCTTTGTTAATATTATTCACGTAGTAATACAAATTTTTAGGTACGAAAAGGGTTATTTATTTCATACACACAATATATTAGTGGAAAAATTATGGCAATAATTGAAAAAATTTATATTGAATCTTGTAAATCTGACAGCATCGAACATTTATATCAAAAGAATTATATGCTTTGTAACTAAAGAATACAACTTTTCTAATGTATACATATGTGCTTTTTGAATCAATAAAAATAATTATATTAAGCAAAATAATGTTTTATAATTCAATTAAAAAATTATAAATCATCAATATCTATCAAGGTCCCAAGAGGTAGCCCTGAGTATATTTTTCAACAACGTTACAAAATTTTGTGATTTTTCTTGAGGATATTTTCATTAGTTTAATAATTCTAGATAAATCATGATTTTTTGAGGTAATGTTGCAGTTTAACAAGAAAGCAGTAGTAAATCGTCGATGTGTAGGATTTTAATATATTTTTTAATGCAAATATTGTTAACAAAATGATAAAATTGTGGAAAATACGCTTGTTAAGGCGAAAAATGGTACACTTATAGGTTATGTTTGATACCCTTTAGTCAGTCAAATCTATTAAGGTCGCAAGAAATAACCCTGAGTATATTTATATAACAACGTTATATAAAAGTACGAAATAGTGCGATTTTTCTTGAGGATATTTTCATTACTTTTATTTTTCTGGCTAAAACATGGTTTTTTTAAGTTATGTGGCACTTTCGCGAAAAAAAGTCAGTAACTTGTCAAACCCTAGGATTTCACCTATAATTAAAGAAAAAATCATCAAAATCAGTTGAGATTTGAGAAGTAGGCAGACTTTTCAAAGAAAAAAAAACCTTTTTGCACCACTGTGCGGCAGTGTCACGACAAAAAGATAATAACCTGTTGTATACGATTGCTCTTTTTCCCTAAAAGAAAAAAAAAACACAGGTGAACATACCGTGAAGTCAGCAAATATTATGTAATTGTTTTAAAACTATTATTTACAATCGTAACCATTATAGCACTGATCAAAATCGTAGGAGCAAAATTATGCAATAAGTTGAAGCGTGGATTAAGATTTTAAGTGTTAAATGGAGAAGCAACTAATCAATTTAGGCTAAAAAAAATTTATAGATGTATTTACTTATATACAGATGCAGGAGCGAAAGTAATAGTGCCTAAAAGGCCCGTTCTACGAGATCACGATCATCTGCCAAACATCGAGGAAGCAGAAAGCGTAGTCATCAGAGCGAGGGTATTCTCCTTTCTTTTTTATTTTCAACATTTTTCTCTTTGGTAAAAAGATAGTAATTATTAGTAAGACATCGTAAATTGAATCAAAAAGCAGAAGAGCATTAAGAGCAGCCTCTAGCTCAATTGATTTGTACAGAGCTGGTAAACGTTAGCGATGGAGTGTTGCGACGTCTACCTGATCAAAAAGAACTAAAAAAGTCTATGTGGAGACGACGACGCAGAAATCTATCTCGTAATCCACAGGAATTCATCGGAAAAGTTTAGTGATCTTCTGGAAAGACATTGAAGGTCGTTGGGCACTGCCAGTGCAAAAGTGTTTACGCAAAGAGTTATATTATCTGTTATTTATAATATATTGCCTATTTACAGGTAGCCCCATTTATTTTTACGCTATCATTAACAGTATTGAGCCTAGTCAAAAAAGTAAAACGTAACCGGGGGAATTCTCATCTCAAGACAAACGGACTTGACTTACCCTTCGTGTATGCTCCATTGTCGTCAAAGAAGACGAATCAGTAGAAAAAAGTTCTGTGAGCTATACAGTCAGCAGCTGGAGAATACTACAATAATTAACCACCGACGAGGTTTATGTTGGACTTCGAGATGAGCATAATAATTGCTTGCAAAGCAGTAATGCCAGACGTCTTGGTAAGCTACTTTTTTTTTCATTTTAGTGAGTCATTGTATAGAAAGGTACAGTCGTTGGCAGTGCTAGGAGAGTAATGTAATCGTGTTTTAACTGTACGGACAGATGTGCACATGCTAATGGGGCTCGCTTATGTACTAGTTGAAGATGTTGGTCGTGTATTCCAAATTTCAAGCGATAAAGTTCCTATTAAACTTACAGATTTTTTTGATAACTTTAAAAAAACTAATGTGTGAAGACTGAGAGTGCAAAATAAGAAGCACATAAATCCTCGTTACCTTCCAGCGATGTGGAATCAGTACACAGCCACCCTAGCTGGCGAGCACAAGACTTAGAAAGTCAGTGAGGCATGGCATAATCAATTTCATCGTTTAACGGTAAAGGATCACATGGCCCTGTACACTCTGCTTGGAGAATTTCAGAATGAGCAGGCGGACATAGACATAATAGTCAGAGAACTGAGCGTTAGCAGGAGTGTAAGGGCAGCTCCAAAGAATAGTTGGTTTCAACTGCAGTCAAACATCTAATCAATCGTCGAAAAGTATGCTTCTGTGTATAGCATTCGAGCCAAAGCACACCTTACTCGTGTAACTAACTACAATAATTTGTGAATAAACTTTTTAAAGCTATGTAAATAAGTTAGTCGTCGTAAAAATAATTTGTCGTAAAAATTGTTTGTTGTGAATATAATTTGTCGTGAAAAGAATCCGTCGTAAAAAGAGAAGAAAAAGTTATTCGTGAAAGTGGATGTGGTGACAGTAGTTGTTGTGAAAATGTGGTGTCGTAAAAACAGGTCTCAGGAAAATTTACTGCCGTGAAAATGGATTCGTGAACATTGGCGGGTACCAGTCTGTAGATAAATAAAATTCGTTTGTTACATGAAAAAAGGGTCTTTGTATCCAAGATTTTGATGTATTAAACAATTTGTACTAAAAAAAAAAATTTTATTTCTACACATAGGTTCCTATCAAAACATTAAAAATTTTTTCAGTGTTATTATGATTTCTTTTTACGGAGACTTATTTTTTTAATCATCCACAAGAATTTGTATAGTGTGCATCATGAAGTCACGTACGCGTGCGTATGTAACTTTAAACTTCTGGAGCCTCCAAACAGACTGTGTTGCTGATTTTGATGGAATAATTTTGCGTGTCACGATCCGTATTAAAAAAGAAATGCAATCTTCACAAGTTTTATATTTTCTTTGAGTAACTAAATTACTTACAATAAGATGTACTGCTCGGCCATTTCTTCAAAGAACAGATTGTATATTCTACGATCCGTATCAAAAGAAAACGATCAAATTGCCTATGTTGTTACTAAGAAAGCTGCTGAAAATTGTTTAATTTATGTGATACGGTCACTACCCTACAGTAAAGACCACTATTCTTCATCATCATAATATATGAATTTTATAGTGTCCACTATACACGCACACGGTCTCGCGTATGTAACTTGACACCCAGGTGCACCAGTAGACTGATTTTATGTTCACAATGATCGTTTTTTCCCACGTGAGAAAAATCATGTATACTTACAAAATGAAATATCATATAACTTAAAAAAGTATATTCGCACAATAGAGTAGGACTGTCAATGGATTTACACGTCCATTGTGAGAACGCGACACGATTCGAACGTTTTCATCTGTTCCATTTTTACCTAATTACAATCAATGTAGAGGTGAAAATATTATTGCTAAAAACAATCATAGATTTTATAAATTTGACGAAGTCAGTTTTGAGAAAATCAGAGCAATATTTTCTCCAATGTTAAGAAGTTGTAAGTGTCGTTAGTGGAGCAGTTTGCATTGTTACGATACTGTTTTGATAAAAGTAAGTAACAATGACCCAAAACATGTACTTTTTTACCTTAGACGAAATAAGTACAATGTTATTAGCTGTAAAAGATAAGGCATATCGATCGTGCGAAGTAGAACCGCTTATTATATTAAAAAAAATCATTGTCGTGACAAATCCACCAGATCAGCTTAAAATATCCGTCGCTGCTACGTGTGATTAAACGTGTGACATTGTAGCAGTTAGTTCATCTGGAATCGCAAATCCTTGAAGATTGTGTAATTGTAACATTACAAAAAATGTTGGACTGTGTAAAAGCTACACAAATTGATAAGTAGGATTAGGCAAAGATAAGTGTTTGATACTTCTAAAAAAGGCGATGCGTGTAACGCCTGCTACTCGACCGAGAAATATTGTGGCAAACGTTGCATCATAAATATTTTGCGACAGCAAGCTCTGCCAAACTTAATTAAGTGAGTTGATTATTAATTTTTCGTGCATAATTATTTAGCATTTTTCATAAAAATTTTAATAAGTTTAATAATTATAATCTCTGTTTCATATATTAAGATTTTTCTAAAGATACTTAGAGAAGAAAATTCTTTACTTAAATGCTGATAAATTTAATCCGCTAAAGATAAATATGACTAACGCGAAATTCTCCTTAACATTAAGGATGTGAAAACGTAACTAACATTACTATTATTATTATACCACTAATTTATTGTAGTTTTTTTTTGTATCCTGGATTTTAATTCGAAATTTTTGTGGGTATATTTGTACACAGACACACACACACACACACGCACGCACACACACACACACACACACACACACGCGCGCGCGCGCGCGCACACACACACACATATATATATATATATATATATGGCATTCTTTATGAACGGGAGACCCGTGCTGTCCAAAATTTATTCTGGTTATGAAAATTCTATAGGTAGTCAAAATGAAGGTCTGGACCTCTTGTTTCTGATGCCGAGTGGCGTATGTAGTAAATCCGCGTTGGCATATGTAAAAAATTCAATATGGCTGGCTTAACCACGTAACCTACACCTTTTTTTTTAGTAAATCGATTATAAAACTCGCTCCATAAATCTGATAGGATGCTACAAAGGCTTGAATGAAGGATAGTGGAACCTACTTCTAAAAGCTGTTAAAAAAAATTAACTGTTAGCCATAATAGCCAAAATGGCGGTCAAAAACACGTAACGTATGTATTTTTTCACCAAAATCGTAGAAAAACAAACTTTTTTCTCCCTCTAATGTCTCAACGAGACTTAAATGAATGACTCAGAGATAACTTTCGTAAACATACAATTATAATATTTTGGGAAACAAAATGATGTCCATATTCACGTGACAAAGGCGCTTTTTCATAAAAGTTGCTTATAAGAGAACTTTTCCGACTCATGCGTCGATTTTAAAGAGCTATAATGAGCACTCTTGAATACTTCCTGCAATGGGGGTGTAGTACTATTATTTCAGCCTCACATAAGATTCAACATGGTGGTTAAATCATCGGGATATTAGTACTTTTGTACTTTAATGTATAAAAACTCATCATTAATCAAGGTGTATCGAGTTCTATGCAGGCAGTATTAAATTATTTCGTACTGCACTCATTAGTAAGTCATATTCAAATATTTTTTAAACAAAATGGCGAAACAAACCACGTGAATTGGGCAGTGCCTCGTCCAAACCAACAGTTATTGTCAGATGTACTTTATTTTTTTGAGAAATAAAAACCAGAACGTATGCAATTCATAATAGAATTCACATGTGAAAAATACACGAATGCGGAGGTTCGCTTGTCATTCCCTATTTAAAATAAGACAACCTTAATCGTCCGCCTAAGCGAAAGACAACAATCAAGGTTGTAAAATGCTTAATAATAAACACAAGAATATTTTCCCGAATTGGTTGTATATGTGTTGCTTGATGACTGGGGTAATCCAGTTGTCCAACAAATTGTTAGTACCGGATTTGGTATGGTAACGGATCTTTATTTAATTTGTTCGGAAAACTATAAAGAAGTCTTGGTAAAAATAAGCGTAGAACTTATAAATTTTCTGTTATTAGCGGATGAAAAATTATCAGCTTTCTTTTGTATGAACGTATGTCAAGTATTTGCGAGCAGAACTCTATTCGTAGTGAGATAGATGATACCTATTTGTAGGTAAAGACAGATCTAAGTTGCGATACAGATTATAAAAGTAGCCAAGAATAAGATATCAATTTGTATAAGTTAATACACTAGGGACGTAAGAATGTTATATACAAAATATATGCTCCGTTTGAAGCAAGAAGCTACAATATAGTAGTATAGATAGGAAAAGTAACTATTACACTGATAATTATAAATCGAAGTAAATGTGTAACTACAGTAGTTACGATAGCAAAAGTTATAGGTCAATTAAAGGATAACAATGTTTGAATTTCAGAATTAAAGTGGCCCTTGTTATTAATTCTACAGAATGTAATGATTAAATATAATGATAAATACAAAAAATAAGTAATAATTATAAATAGAAATTAAAAAAAAATTAAATTTGAAAAAAAATCTTTGATATAGATGTTCCTGCAGAAAACTCTGCAGAGTTATAGCGCCCATTTCCTGCAGAAATTTTGCAGAATTTTCTGCAGGAATTTCTATATCATAGATTTTTTTTCTTTTTTTTTTAAACTTTTTATATCTTAATACTGCCTGCATAGAACTCGATACACCTTGATTATTATTGGGTTTCTTTATACATTTAAGTACATAAGTACTAATATCACGATGATATAGTCGCCATGTTGGAACTTATGTAGGTCTGGATTAGTACACCCTCATTGTAGGAAAAATCCAAAAGTCTTCATTATAGCTCTTTTAAATCGACGCATGACTCGAAAAAGTTCCCTTACAAGCAATTTTTATGAAAACGTGCCCTTGTCACGTGAATATGGACGTCATTTTGTTTTCCAAGATAATAAAATTGTACATTTGAGAAAGTTATCAATGAGTAATTCATTTAAGTCTTGTTGAGACATTAGAGGGAGAAAAAAATTTGTTTTTCCACGATTTTGGTGAAAAAACGCATATGTCAAGTGTTTTTGGCCGCCATTTTAAATATCATAGCTAATAGCTAATTTTTTGTGTATAGATTTTATAAGTAGGTTCTAATATCTTTTATTTAAGCCTTTGTAGAATCCAATCAGGTTTATGCAGCGAGTTTTATAATCGATTTAGCAAAGAATAGGTGTAAGTCACGTGGTTTAGACAGCCATATTGGACCTGCAACGTACATCCACTACATAGGCCATTTAGCATTAAAAACTAGACGTCTGGACCTTGCTTTCGACTACCGATAGAATTTTAATTACCCAAACAAATTTTAGACAGCAGGGGGTCTCCCGTTCACGACGAATGCCTTATATACATATATATATATATATATATCTTCCTATATTATATAGGTTATTCGTGTGGGGTGGAAGTAATGGCTCTCCCTCGCCCCCCACGCCCCCCACCTTATTTTTACTTCACGTAGATAAGTGCCTAAAAATACGGTAAAAATATGCTGTTTTTGTACATATTCTAATTGTTACACGGACCCCCCACGCCCCCCTCGCCCCCCCTCGCTGCCCCCCCCCCCATGACCCCCTTCGTCACCCCACAATATAACGTAAAAATGT
>JAPYYV010002206.1:0-21460 GCA_030522625.1 Copidosoma aretas | reverse complement strand
GTCATATTTCTTAATTTAACTTTTGAAAAACTCAAATTTTCACTTTAAAATTTTCTAAAGTTGTCTCTTGACTTGCTTATGTCAAGAGACAAATTTAGACCGTGAAAAAAAACTCCCCGGGGATCGGTCTTGAACCACGGCCTCCTGGGTGACAGTCAGTCATGCTACCGACTGTGCCACCGAGGGTCCGGTAGTCCTTTGCACTAATAGCACTATTTCAAAGTGCACATTTTGTGAATGATGATAAGAGTGAGCTCTTGAAGCCGCTCCTTAGGTCCGCAGCAGCGGATTTAATCCTTTTAGAGCTCACAGATAATTTATTAAAAATATTAAGCATATCGTAAACCCTTTTCAGGTCCACCAGATAACTGGACACCTTAGAAGATCCTTAAAAATGTCTTAACGGTCCGCGGCCTGGAGGGGGTAAAAAATTTGCTCGAGCTGGTGGGGGTAAAACTCTGCTCGTCCAACAGCACGAGCTGGAGGGGGTAAAAAGTGCGAGTGCTGGTGGAGGGGGTAAGAAAGGGCTCGTCCAACAGCACGAGTTGGAGGGGGAAAAAATTCACGCGGGCTGGAGGGGGGAAAATTTTGCTCGTCCAAGAGCACGCTGGAGGGGGTAGGTGAGCTCGGACCAACGTGAGCTAGGACCAATGTGAGCTAGGACCAACGTGGGTTGGTACCAGCATAGCTTACCTACTTACCTACTTTCATAAAAAAATATTATGACGAAAAAGGTATAAAATTAGACAAAAATAGAATTGAAAAAAATCATGGTCTTCGATCAGTTGCAAAACTATGTCTTAACTTGTTTTGGCGAAAAATTCGGGCAGCGAGGAAATCTGTTGCAAACAACTATTGTTCGTAATTACCAAGAATTTTCAAAACTTTTTACGAGTAACGAAATAGATATACAAAACACTGTCGTGGCAAGTGACGATATTCTTTACGTTATGTGGAAATGTAAAAAAGAAAACGCAGTTTCATTGCCGTGCACCAACGTTGCGATTACCTCTTATACTATTGCGCAGGCTAGATTAAAATTATATGCATATCTTTATAGGTTAAGACAACGAGTCTTATATTACGATGCAGACTTTATAATATCTGTCTGTCATCCTGATGATATTGACGAATATCGACCCCCAATAGGTTCTTTATTAGGAGACTTAACAAATAAATTAGAGGTGTACGGAGCGGGATCATACATTCAAACTTTTATTTCAGGCGGGCCTAAATTTTATGCATACCATGTTTGTACTCCCGGAGGAAAGACACATGATGTGTGCTAAGTAAAAGAAATCTGGATAAATTATGAAAATTCTTTAAAAATAAATTTTGATTCCGTCCTTACCATGATCAGAAAAAGAAATTAAAAAATGTTTGAAAATAAACTAACGCAAGATGATGATGATGATGATGATGATGATGATGATGATGATGGTAATGATGGCTGTGGTGACGACGGCTCTGTTACCGACTATAAAAATTATATTGACAGTAAAAATGTAATAAAAATATGTAATAGAGTTATAAAACGTACCAAAACGCACGACGTTATTACGTATAACGAAAGAAAAACATGCTCTGTCGTATTGAAAAAACAGGTGTTTGTTAGTCAAAAAATTTCCTTCCCACTCAGTTACAAGAAAGAACTTTTTCCTACCTCGGGCACTTTTGCAACCCTGGTACACCCTTGGTAGGAGAAATAGCGTTCGCCACTCATATGCATCCGACCAGGCGTTGCTTCGCAAGCACCCTCGGGCCCAGGAACCGCCCTGGAGAGATGCACATTTGTGACGAAAAGTACTATTTGTTTAAGGTAACAGCTACTACCCGAAAATTGTAAACTTAAAGTACGAAAATAGAATAAATAAATTTAATGCTGTTATGAAGTATGCAAATGCCACCTTAAGTGTAAAAACTCCCGATATTGTGATGGATGTAGTTACGTACGGGCGAATGCGAACATTTGTTTGAAATTGTTGTGATAGTTATGAATATGAAAAGCCAAACACAATTTTTTACGAAACTATATCAACTCGCAATTTATATAATCGGTATATGGCTTTGAGTATGCATAGGGTGATAAAACTCGTAGAGCAGAACGAGTTGGTTGATTTACAATGCAGGTTCGATGTCAATGACTATGTACCCCATTTATCGAAGCCCAAAGCGCATGCATGCGAACATCATAACAAATGTAAAAGTGGCATTCGTAGCACTGGTTTGATCACTCCACGTAGAAACTTGTAGATATAATAAAAAAGTATGTTTAACGTTGATTTGATTTTTTTTTTTATCAAAAACTTATCCTTTATAGATACTCTAGCATCAATACAAAGATGTCGAATGAGTGAATATCAAGACTGCTGTACATGCGGGTCGTCCTGTCTGGTACCATCGTGTGTCTACTATCCTTTGTATAAGAGGAGCTTACAAGGACTTGAATGGCATAGCGTTGTACATAATTTAATTTCTTTGAAACGACATAACGAAGTCCAAGCCTACGAGGAAATGATGTGTAAGATCAATCTTGTAAAAAAAGACTTCACTCTTACATTTACCAGAGTGTTTTATGGTACAATGCGTGGCGTAAGAAATGCCTTATGCAATAAGGTACCACGTTGCTTCATGGAACTGTGTGATCACAGAGTAAAAACTATATATTCAAAAAAAAGAAGAACTGACTTTAGGGAATTGTATGTTTCGCGTGTGATTAAAAAGATTGATGAACATAAAATAACGTCAGCTCATTTTAGTACAGCTAATATATTACTATCATATGTGTTATCTACTTTATGTAACATTTAGAACTTTTGTGTGTATTTCATCAAAATAAATACATAGTTGTTAAAAATTTTGTATTCTTTATTCGCATATTTCAAATTTATTTCTCAAACATATGCGGTGATCTGATGAAACACATGATTTTTATTTTCATAATGTAGCTGTCGCTCGCAGTAGAGGGATAGAGACGGCTGAAGTCTACAGGTAAGTCATATGTCCAGATGGGGTGGTGGAGTCCAGTAGTATTGCTCTTTGCAGTACCAAAGGTGCGGTATTAGTATGGTATTGATATGAATAACTATTCCGTCTTTAGTTTTACTTGATGAAAAGATGTAGTAGCTATTTGTTATCGTTCCTCCTTTGAGAAAAAAGGCAATCAATTTTCATTCTTTTGTTACTTTTGATGATATCATGCAGGACAGATCGGTCCAACGGATACCGTTTAACGATCAGATAGGTATAATTTTTTCTATCCCACACAAAATTGCTCTAGATGGTAATGTTCGAAATCTATAGCCTAATTCGTATATGACAAAATCTTTGCTCCGAGTATATAAAAGTTTAAACTGCTGTCACGTATCGATCATCCTACAAGTATTCCCAGTTTCTACTACACATCGAACCCATCTATTTTCAACTTCTATTGTTACGTAAATTTTCGGCTAAAAAGAAATAAGATTATAAACACAAGTTGTATAAACTTTTAATATACATAAAAACTAAAATACATGCCATCAAGTCCGTAATTTTCAACTTTTTGAAAAAGGCTTATCTACTTCACGCTGCAGAAGTGATGATCTCTTACGCAAGCGGTAAGAGATGCTTTTACTATAAAATTCATTAATCTTGACTTTCAAAAACTCATAGTCATGGTCCTCATCAATTATTTGAACGTAAAAAGCCGATGGAGTGGAAAAATTGGGAATTCTTACATTTCTTATACGTCCAAGTATATTTTCACTTTTTCGATTTTTTATGCTACGCAGGGACAATGGATATACTTTTAATACGGGCAGGAGAGAGAGAGGGAGAGAGGCGGCGATGAAAACTTTCAACATATACAACTGGGGCCTGGAAAACTAAAAATTTTCAAGAAGTCAACGATATTAACTCTCTATCTCTCTCTCTGTTTATAAAAGTTTCATTGATTGGTGTTTCCGTGTATTGTGTATAAAGTGCTGGTGTGATTATATTTGCGTGTAACGTTATGTCAAGCAAGTGTTCCAAGTGCAATAAAGTTGTTGTAAACGCGTCGTGGAGCTGTGCTGGTTGCCGTATCGTGTTTCACCCGGGTTGTATTGAGTCTCGTTCTGCACGCGGTAGTGGCGATTGTTGCTCGCGGTCCTTCCGTTGTGGACAAAAGAAGGGTAATCGTGGTGCAGCCGACTCGAGCATGAACCGGTTCAATGTTCCATCGCCTCGCTCCAACATCTTTGACGCGTCATGTGGCATTGAAGAGAAGGTATTACCGACTTCCACTCTGGATGATTATCGGCGAAGGCACGCTTCATTTGTACAGCAGCCGATGGCTATTGGGCAGCAACCGTTTTTTGTTAACAATTACTTGCCCAGATCCATATCGTAACCACCCAATTCTACTCACCTGGGCCTGTTGCCAGGCACCTCGCAAGCCTTTGCCGGTTATGATCACGGAGTAAACCGGGACTCTTTCGTCAACGATCGATACGATTCGGGAATGTCTGTGGGTTGGCAAAATATTACTGAGGCACGACGCTACGAATCTTTATTTTGAGCGCTTCATGGTAACAGTTTAAAGCTCGATAACATTTTTGCACAAGCAGCGTTACAGACGCGTCGTATTAACACGCTAGAAGAAAAAACGGGCCTCTTGCACGATGAAATTGAAGACATTAAAAGGAATCGCATTACCCCACTGAAACCAGAAATACAAGTCGTCGGTGCTCAGGTTGACACGGTGGAGTTATTTACAACTGTTTTTACTAAGATCCTAATAGTCTTAAATTTGCTGAGACTTGCCGATGACGTTCTTGGAATTCGTAGGATCCCTTACAAAATAAGGAATGCAGTTGGAAGTGGACATGAAAAAAGCACCCAGCGCGGCTCTGGCGGCTCTGACGAAGCATCGCAGAGTGTTTATCCGTCGTTTATTGTTAGGTTTAAGTCCGAGCACATACGAGACCATGTTCTTCGTATAGCACGTAGTTTTGGGGAGCTTAAATTTTCGCAGCTTGATGCTGAGGCTAAAAGTGAGTCAATAGTTAAATTCTATGAAATATTACCGGATACAACATACAAACTGTTTTTGTTAACGAAGGCTCGAGCGAGCGATATGGGTTACAATTACGCATGAGCTCGGAATGGTAACATTTACGTACGTAGGGATGTGCACTCAAATAGAATACTCATAAGCACCTTAGCCGACTTAACCAAGCTCACATGACTGCGCCGTTTGCCCACTGTTAAGGCGTCATGTGTTAATACATGTACGCTCCATGTCACGCATTTAAATGTGAACTCTGTTGGCAGTCACTATTACGAGGTTGTACATTTCCTTTATTAATATAATATCGATATTTTATGCTTATGCGAAGCATGGCTTACCCCTGACCGGTGCTCCTTCCTCTACGAAATCGTGGGATATAATTTAGTGCGTAATGACAGGGGACTGTTGTCTAAGTCAGGAAGAAGAAAGTACATGCAGCGTGGTGGTGTGGCCTGTTACATCCGATCTAGTCTTCGTTACAAGATACTCGAAGCTCCTCAGATTACACATATTAACAATACTAAACATATTATTTTAGAAATAGTGAATTCTTCAAATCAAAACCTGTTACTTGCTTCTGTACATAGGCGTCCGAAAGAAGAAGTACTTACCAAATTTTTCGATTCCTTACACCGTTATGCGCACTTTCATCAGGGCTGCATTATTGCAGGTGATCTTCATAGTGACCTCCTCACACTTGATTTCTATTCAGAACTTCTTTGTCGGTTGATCTCGTAATATTCGCTACATTTAGTACCCTTCAAAGCTACACACCACTCGGGTAGCTCGCACACTTTGCTGGAGGTCCTCATAGTCGATTTAGCCGAAAGAATTAAGCTCACCAAGCAATCGTTCGTGCCCTATATTTGTGGTCACGATTTCCTATACATTGGTTACGTTTTCGCTGTTCCAGCGCGCGGTAAGACTTCGGTTATGTCAAGAGATTTTCGTAGGTTTTCGCCGAAGCTTTTTTCAGTTGTACTACAAAATAAAATGGCTGCAGAATCGGCTAAATTATTTTCTAATGACCTAAATAAATCGATCTTTCTGTTTCGTGATTTTATTGTTAATCTGTTGGATGTTCATGCCCCATTTTTAAAAAGGAATTTTCGCAGACAGCCTGCCCCCTGGATAACCGACGTGATAAAAAATGAATGTGGACGCCGTGACCAACTATATCGCGAAGCGGTGCGATTGCGGGACGCTAGTGTTATAAAGGAATACTATAGGAAGTTGCGTAAGACTATTAGGCTTTTGATGAAGGACGCTCGTGAGGCGTATCTGCTACGTATATATTTAGAATCAAAAGATAAGCCGAGCTACTGGAAGATACTTGGCCACTTCCGTGTTTCTTTCGTGAAGCCCCGCTCGCCACTTATGCATTTTTCATCCGACGAATTGTTAAAATTTTACTCGACCGTAGCCTGTTCTAGTCGTCCTTGCTCCGTGGTGGAGCTCAAGGAGATTATATCGTTTGCATCCGAGTCCGAGGACGCATTCAAATTTCAGCCAGTAGATGCAGTCGAGGTACGCCAGGCCTTGTTGCATTGCTCATCGACATCCAGGGGCCGTAGTGCCGAGGGCTTATCTCCCCGTTTTCTTACCGATGTTCTTTTACAGCTGGTTCCGTACCTGGTTTATGTTTCAATCTGTCATTGCGTTCGTGTGTGTATCCGTGTGTGTGGAAGTCCTCAATTATTGTACCGCTGTCTAAAGTTCCTAGGCCGGAGTCCGTCCGCGACACGCGTCCAGTTGCTAACCTCCCACATCTGGCCAAGGTGCTAGGCTTTTTGATTACAAGGCAAGTTTATGAATTCTTAGAAGTGAGGTCTATGCTTTCTCCAATGCAACCCGGATTTAGAAGAGGATACAGCGCGCAGTCTGGTTTGCTAAAGATTACCGACGACATACGTGCGGGAATGGTACAGGGTTTTGTCACGTTGGCCGTCTACTTCGATTTTCGTTACGCGTTTGATACTATAAGTCATAAAGCCCTGTTAAAATAGCTAGTCAATATGAATTTCTCTATCACAGCAATTAAGTGGTTGCACTCATACTTAAGCGGTCGCACGCAGGCTATCCTGCGTCAGGACGACACAACGACTGCGTCTCGTCCAACGACTTTTGGAGTTCCGCAGGGATCGTCCCCTGGTCCAATACTATTCCTGATGTTGATAGATTCGGTGTTAGCATCCCTGCGTTTTTCTAGAGCTTTGCTCTTTGCAGACGATCTTCCAATTTACATACACTGTCGACCCTCAGACTTGCATGGAACGATTGATTTAATAAACTCTGACATTCAGGCGGTGGTGGATTGGTCTAAGAAATGGGGACTGACACTTATTAAGAAAAAGCTCCTTGCTATTCTCTATGGGTGAGTTCAAAATCATATGCGTATCAATAAGCCCTCGTTGCCACCTATTTTGATTGTTGACCATCGAATTCCGCTGTCTGAAACGGTCAGGAACTTAGGTGTAGTATTCTCTGAGGACCTTTCTTGGAATCGTCATATTTCGGGGATCTGTACAAGGGTTCACAAGGCTCTGCATCGTCTTCGCTACAAGAGAGGTTCGTTAAATTTTACAGTACGGAAATTGCTAGCTTCTGCACTTATTGTTCCGCATTTTGAATACTGCTGCCTTGTATATGCTGATTTAGCTGGTCCCCTGTTCGTGTTTCTTTATTTTTCACTTTTTTACTTCTACGTTGCAATAAATTAAACTTCTCTACGTATTTTGCGATTATGATGTAAAAACACTGTGCCTCTGTATTTTTTTGCCATTTGAATCTTCGATTCTTGGCTTAATAAATCAGATATCAATCAATCAATCAATCTCTTTCCACCTTATTTTCTTCTTTCTCTTTCAAATATAACCAACATATGCAAGCACGAGCTCACACACACACACACACACACACACACACGCATATGTACACGTGGGTGCAAACTAGCGTCACCTAGCTAAGAACGCTAGTGTATTTGTGTGTGTAAGCCTGGAATCCCTCTAGTGCATAAGTTAAAAACAGACAGAAGCGTATGAAAATAGCGTTCATTAAGCACCGGGCAAGCTAAAACTTTAGCACCGCCACACTGCGCCACGCCGCCGCCGCCGTCGCCAGCAACACAGCTTTGATCTTCAATTACATAAACAATATATGCTTCTATTCATATAGTTAGAGTGTCGCGATAGAAACACAATGGCAAAATCCGTAAAAAAGTGTGATCTGTGGTCCAACAGGGTGTGGAAAGACAGTTTTTGTCAAAAGATTTTTGAATTTTATCGATCAAATGGCTAGTGTAAATTTTGACCGAATTTTATTTTACCTTGCAGAGTGGCAGGATGAATACAGAAGCGAAATTTTTTTGAAATGGGGTCAACAGATTGAATTTTGTGAGGGATTACCCAAGCCCGAAGATTACTTAGACGATTTTCAGCGTAAAAAATTGGCAATTATCGATGATCTAATGCGTAAATCATCAAATCATGTTGTTGATCTTTTTACAAAGAAGAGCCATTACAAAAATATAAGTGTTATGTTTATAACTCAAAATATTTTTCATAAATCGACTCATTCGTGCGACATAAGCCTTAACGCATCCTACATTACTTTATTATAAATCCTCGAGATCGTGCACAATTACAACACCTGGCGAGACAAATCTCTCCCGAAGACTCAAAATTCGTACAAGAAGCATACCAGGACAAAACAGCTAAAAGGCGTGGTTATCTGATGGTAGATTGTAAGCAGGCCACGTTAGATGAGTTTAGATATCGTACCTGTATCTATTCTGGTGATGAGTATCAATACACTCATCTACCAAAATATATAAATATTCCTTATACTCGCATAATTTGAGATAAGCAGGGAGAAAAATTATATTTTAAATACTACATGAGGTTAACAAAATCTTTTAGTATCATTTGAACAATGAGATGGTCTGCATCAGAACAAGAGTTGGTGTCTGGTCAACAAAAAAAAGCGTAACCGACATCATAGTCATCACCGTTTCTCTTCTTCCTCCTCTTCCTACTCCTCAAAAGTACCATTTGAGGAAAAATATATAAAAATATTGGAAGCCCTCGCTCATTTTAACAAAGATCAGTGTAAAGTATTACTGAAAAAAGCTGACAAAAAGTGCACCTACTGCATATGCGACTGTGTTTTGAACGTGCTCAAAGGTGTTGTTCCCCTTAAATGTGTACAAAGATCAAAGCTAGAGAAATTTAAAAATATTTTGAGGAAAGTGGCTGTAAGAAATACGAGTGATTCAAATTCTTGGAAAAAAAAAAATCACCGTTCAGCATGATACTGGGTTTCTACCTTTTGTTCTACAAGCTGTGTTTAGTGAAATATTAGCAAGAGAAATGTCAAAAGTTTTTAACTGTTATGGAGAGATCGGAAAAAATGGTTTTGATTCCGAACGAACTGCTCGAACGGTTACAGAGAGAATATATGAAAATACCCTCTCAGGAGTCTGTAAAACCACAAGCTCCTGCTGCTACTACTGCTATTGCTGCTGCTGCTGCTGCTGCTGCTGCTGCTGGTAATGATACTTTGTCTCATAGTTTCTTACAAACTGAACAAACTATCGGTAACAATCATAGTCGATTGGACGACAAAATAAAAATTATCAACTCAAATGCATACAGCAACGAACGTGAAAAATGTAAAGAATATTTAAGAGTATTGCAAAGATACTTTCATTTTATCGACGAACAAAGCGAACCATTTGTGTTTGTAGAAAAAAGGGAAGAAAAAAAAATGTAAAAACAAATTAACAGAATAACTGATGATGTGATTATAAATACTGTGCCTAAAGCTTATAAAAAAAAGTCTGAACTACTTCTTAAGTATGTAAAATGTAATAATGATAAAATCAGCTGGGATAGCAACGGCGTGGTGACTATTAACGGTGAAAAAATACACAGTTCTAATAGTATTGAATCGATAAACGATGCGGGTAGACATAGGAAAACCGTTGGATCTGAAGGCAGGAATAAATTTGGTAGTATGCTGCGGGAAATTCGTACTCCTTGTGAGTTTGTCGAGAACGATGATTTGTGGGAAATCAGTTACGATACTCGCGTAGCATCAAAGACTCGTGAAAAATTGTTCAAGTCGAGTGAAAAATGAAGCATGACGGCATCGATGAGTCATCAGCTAAAGACACTAGAAAAACATACCAGTCATTTAGAGTATATGCTATTGTAGAAAATAACATTCGTGAAAGTAATGTCGACGTCGACGACAGCGAAGACGAGGACGACGACGACGACAAAGAATACCTTGTCAGCAAGAAGTTGGTTAACGCATCCAGTCCGGTGCAAAAAGATGCAGGGCAAGTGCTCGGATTTTAAAAATGGATTTCTTGGTAAAACAATACTTTGACCCGAGTAATGAGGCTGGATTTACCGGTGCTTGAAATTTAATAAAAGTAAATACAAACAGTTCTGCAGATAGAATAAGGGAATCGCTAGAAGGAAAGGATTCTTTTACCTTACACAAGAGTATTCGAGGAAAATTTTCACGACTCTTTTACGATGTCAATGCACTAGACGTGCTGTGGAAGGCCGATCTTATTCAATTCACGTCAATCAAACATTACAACAGCGAAGTGTTACATTCTTGTTGTAACAGACGTTGTGACAAAATTTGTTTGGGTTCAACCTTTACGTGATAAATCATGTCGGGAAATTACTACAGCTTTCAAGAAAATTCTTGACAATAAACAATATTGTTTTTCGAAGGTGGTACAAACAGATCGCGAAAAAAAATTTTTAGGAAGTGAATTTCAACGATTATTAAAAGAAATTGGTATAGAGTTTCGTGTAGCAAACAACCTGGATGTAAAAGCAGCTGTAGTGGAGCGTTTCACACGAACGCTCAAAAAAAGAACGCATGGATATTTTACTTACAAAAAAACTTATCGTTACGTTGATGTGTTACAAAATTTAGTTGACGGTTACAACAGATGCCCCCATTCTACGACTAAACTAGCTCCGAGTGTTGTAACTGTATATAATGCTCAAGTGTCAAGAAAAAATATAGTAAAGTCACGGACTCTGGAGGAGAAACGTCATCGTCTTCGCGGTCATCGTCATCGAGTGAAAGCAAAGTACAAAATTGAAGATTACGTGCGTATAAGTCGTGAGAAAAAATTTGAAAAAGGAGCTGTAAGATCATAGAGAGAAGAAATATTTAAAAAAACCTGTCTAATTTAGATAGTAAGAGTATTGAAGGATTTTTTTACCCAGAGAAACTTACCCCAGTTGCTAAAGAACGCGTGGTCGAACAACTGCATGCGATTGATAAAATTATACGCAGCAAGGAAAAAGGAAAATACAAACAATTTTTTGACAGTTGGTTAGGTTATCCAGAAAAGTTTTACTCATGGCTATTTGCAAAAGATTTAAAAAATGCTTCATGACGAGTTCATAATAACTCTACCGAGCAACAGTAGCATAAAATTTTTTCCAACTAGCTCTACGACAAATTTTTCTATTCAATTGCATAGAGAAGTCAAGCTCCATGAAAAGTGGGAAATTGGAATTTCGGAGATTCATGTGCCATGCACTATTTGACATATAAGCCGAAAAGACGCGGTGATAATCAAACCTGGTGCAGAAAAAGAGTGCTGTATTCAGCATGGTACCTACGACTCTGTAGGTAGTTTATGTGAGGTTATAAACAAAAAGTGGAAAGAATATTACAATAGAGATAAGGCTTGTCAGCTGTTGATTTAAGATTTGCAAGGCGGATTTGTGTATATAGGCTTTCCAATCACAGGACCGGGACGTACAAGAACACGTGGAAAATATCTTTTGTTATATCAGATCTGATAAAACGTATTTTAGGATTCGACAGTAATATTGTAGAAATTCCGCGTGAAGGTGCCGAAAAAAGAGACGATTACTTGTTGTGGTTTCAATGTAAACTACCCGTGAGTTTGTCAAGAGCCATTCCTGATCAACTGATCATCTGTTCTAATATATGTGAACCAAGCATTGTTGGTGACACGCTTGCACCTCTATTGAAAATAGTTAACTTAGACGCTAAAGAGGCTCATTTCAGTCGCACGATTGTCAAGAGATATACACCAGTTGCCTACGTGCCTCTTCTTAATAATAGATTTCACACAATCGACAGATATAGGAGATCAATTTGGCAAACCAGTATCATTTGAGTTTGGAATGCTGTCCGTGGTGTTACATTTTCGGAAAGTATTTTTTTAAATTTCATGTTGTAATATAAGTTTAATGATGTGTATCAATCACAGTATGGTAGAGGTGGGGGGAGAGGTTTCAAGCATGTGTTTATTGGTTCGCCGGGGCAAAGAGGCCACAGCTTAGGCTCTTTTTTCACAGGACTATTACAAAGTGCTATTCCATACATCGCCAGAGGCGCCCATACTGTTGGAAAATAAGCTTTACATGTTAGTGTAAATATAATTGGCAATATTGGTAAGCGTGATCCAACTTTTAGAGACGCGTTAAAAAGTCGCGCGAGTGAATCGGGTGGAAATTTGAAACGTAAGGCGACGGAAAAGCTTGTAAGATTAATGAAAGGATCCGGATATATCGCTTTCCCGTATAAACGAAGAGGACAGTCTCGTAGCAAAAGGGGTAGACGACGCACCGTATCGTCTCACGCTAAAAAAAGAACGATCCCGCGAGTGACAAAACGAGGATGAAAGAAAAGTCGTGGTAAAGAAAGCAAGAAAACAGCCAAGAAAAGCAGAAAACTTGAGCGGGTCGGACGTAAACAAAAGAAGAATAAGAAGAAGGCCCAGAAAAAGAAATCCAAAGTGACCGATATTTTTGGTTGAATGTTAACAATGTCTTTTTTACACAGACATACCGATCCTCGTCTCAAAAGTCAATTAGATTTATTTTCTCTCTCGCCTACACAGACGGCCCTGGAAGCAAGTCATTAAAATCATTACAATTATGTTTCGTCACTAACTGACGAGAGTCCTATAGAATTTGTTATTAATTCTTAAAACGAGGACTATTTAGATATTGCTAGTACAATGCTGAAAGTTAGTGTAAAAGTATTACCTTTCAACAAGGAAACGGATAGACTTGTGGCTCCAGTAAATAATTTTTTACGCTCTCTATTTAACCAGGTTGATGTATATTTTAATCAAAAACTAGTGACCCCTCAGATCAATACCTACCTATATCGAGCATACATCGAAACGTTGTTGAATTACGGACCAGCAGCAAACACATCACATTTAGCGACAAACCTTTGGGAGACTGATGTTGCTGGTGGAATGGATAAGATGCCCTAATGGACAAAAAACGCACCTCTTACAAAACGCCATGAATTTTTAAAGGATGGCAAGACAATAGATTTGATGAGCCACTTGCATTGCGATGTATTTAATCAAGACAGACTACTATTTAATGGGATCAAGTTCGCTTGCGCCTGGTACGTTCAAAGGATGCATTTTGTTTATTGGATGGATCAGCTAAGAATTATTCTGTTAGTATTACCTAAGCAACACTTTTTGCATGACACGTAAAAGTAAGTCCTATAGTTCTGATTTTCCACTCAAAGACTCTGGCCACAACTACAGCAAAATATCTTATCACACTTATGGATGTAAGATCGTTTACAATGCATAGCGGTATGAGTGGTGACTGTTTAGAAAATGATATACTGGGTCAATTACCAAAACGAACATTATTAGGATTTGTTGACAACAAAGCTTTCAATGTGACAAAAAATTAAAGCCGTTTAATTTCCAAAATTATTCTATAAATCTTTTACCATTGTATTTTGACGGAGTTCAAATTCCAAGCAAACCATTATAACCCATTTCTACTAGTGGGACACCGATATATGTTGAAGCTTGTCAGACCTTATTTTCGGATACGGGAATTCATTACATGAACGAGGGAAATAGTGTTCATAGAAAAGAATATCCAAACGGATATTGCTTGTTTGCGTTTAATGTCACACCCGACATATCTGCACATTTTTCTGGTCATTGGAATCTGGTAAAAAACTGCTCTGTAAGAAAAGAAGTTCGTCTCAAGACAACCTTGACAAAAATGATAAATTGGGTACTGTACCCCGAGTTTGACAACGTGTTGGAGATAGATTCAAATCGTCAGGTAGTAGTAGATTTCAACTCATAGATTGTCCTCAAGAGCATCACCTGTACGTTACGTACGCAGCCTCCCCACCATCATTACACGATGTTACCTGCTGTGCCGGCCTTTCTCTCTTCTCTCTCTCTCTCTTTCTTTCGTCCTTTTTCTCTTTTAATGCCACGGACAGTCTGTTACGGGTGCTTAAAGAAAGCGAGCCAGAAGCACTCTTAAGTAATGGAGAAGACAAATTTTATAATAGATATTCAAGCGTTTCACGATTGAAATTCTAGTATGCTACCAAAAGAAATTGCGGTAATAGGCATTGATACCGATCTAACTTCTCCTTGGATTACAAAACCTCCGTATGACGCAACAGAATGGACACCAGGGATTTCAGCTACAAATAGGTATCCATCTTGCTATTATCATGGAATCGAGTAGTATGACGGTGAGTGTGTTTTAGAAGATGTATACAGTGCTTTGCGAGAAGTCGCAAGAAGTGCTCTACACATTTATGTGCGCGGAAATCAAGAAAAAAAGATATTAGAGCAAACATTGGGATGACAGATTATTAATTTTGAAGAGTATAAGTGCCCGACATTCAAAAATCTTCCACGTTATGGTGATCACTTTTGTTGCTATCACGGCGGAAAAAAAGAATATTTTAGTTGTGCATTGGCATACGCTCATAAAATGCGTAATTGGATAACAAAAAGTCTCCATCCTAAAGAAGATGGAGGCTTGTACAATATGCCTGATGACGCAATAGTTGATAATACTTCTGCTCTAAAACCCACTCACTAACAAGGTAAAAAAATCTGTCCGTCAAAAAACATCGTCCACATCCATTTCTAAAACCATTACTAGTCCTAAGGTTCTGCAGACAAGACGGTCGTCTCGAACAGTAGCGTCGCCAGTGCAGTAAGTAGCAGCGTCAGTAATAGTGAGAGAAGATGTGTGGCTGAAGTGGAATACGTCCAAATCAAAGATTATGAACTCTCTTTAAATACAACAAGCTCTTCGCAAAACTCCGGCTCAGACAGTAGAAATGTTCCCCGCAGACCAACTACCCTTTGTTTGGACGAAGCCGTGTGCCCTTGTAGTTAATACAGACGATAGTTCCAAACCTGGTTCGCATTGGATCGCGATCTACGTCGATATCAGCGAACATGGAGTTTATTTCGACAGTTACGGACTACTACCTTTCATCCCACATCACATCGACCGGCTCAGAAGAAATTGTAGAAGTTACGAGTGGAACATTCAACAACTTTAAAGCACCGCCTCAAGAGTGTTTGGTCGATTTTGTATTGATTTTTTGTATTTTATGTCTCATGACTACTTTGGGTATGTTTTGCTTCTTATTTTCAAGATACATGACGTATAATGATCAACTATGTGCAGATATATTTAATCAAATTACTAAACGTGACATGTTAAGAAATAATCCTATCAGTACAAAGTCTTGTACTTAATCCTGTAAATATAAACATTTAGTATAAGTAGTATTAAAAATGTTATTTTATATTCAATAGAATTATAATAACCGGCTAACCGACAGATGTAAGATTGTCGTTGTATTTTCAAGTATGATATTTTCAATAAATGTATTAACTGTACACAATGATTTTCATTTAAACCGACTCGTTTTCGTTTCCCTTATAACCATACTTCTTCCCAATTGTATACAATAAGTATTCATACCAGTAGCTAACATAATTTTTCCATTTCCCCACCTTAACTACGAAAATCCTTAGATATACTCTTTTTCTTTTCTACTCTCCTGATACTCATCCACCAAGAGATTCGTTTTCACCACGTAAATATGCCTGTCGAGACCTGACTCGGAAAAATCGTGATGCTGCTACCAATCATATCTCACATCTCCCCGTGCTCAACATCATACCGCTTTTCTCTCTCTCATTCTTCGACACCTATCCAAGCCTTCTAAAATTTCTCCTCTTGCCCTCTTCTGGTATCCTGATATTTTTATAACGTTTGTTATCCACTTATCAGTCCCCAACTCTTTCTCTCTTTCAGTCTCTTTTTCTCCCTCTCCCTCTCTTCACTCATAGTAAGTACAGAGATTCCGTTGCTGTGCATACATTTATGTAACCATACATATACACATATTCGCAAGGATACCACCGTACAGCGATAAACTATGTATATACCTAACCTGCACAATTAGTTCAAAATTGTTTATTAAATTAATTATTACATTCATATACACCTGCGCTAGGCGTCCGCCAGGTGCCCAACTTCCCCACACACCAGATCTTATCTCCAGCCGGGATCGGTCTCCGGCACCACCTGTGACGTCACAGTGTCTGGTTTAAGTTTCCCTCTACTACTAATCGATCAATAAATTTTTTAATTTAACAAATGCGTACTGTAAGAATATTGGTCTCTTGGCTTTTCATTTCTCATATTTGATTCCAATTTTTTTTCCAAATCGTTAAAAATTGAAATAAACAGAAGAAAGTGTACATATAAGTATACTTTTTTAGAGACTATAAATATTAAATTTATAATAATAATGATTTAAACTTTAATGGGATAACGATCGATAAAATATCTAAATGTAAATTTTTTTTTTTTAAATGGTATTTTCAACGTTTTTGTACTGTAATTGTTAGTGTGGAGACTAAAACCATTTACAATATGACCTTTTAATCATTTTTTCGATGGTTTTTTTTCCGCTTGACGACAATTGGCTTTAAGATAGAGAATATTTTCATGAAAAGGGCTCAATCCCATGGAATAATGCTTATTCTACTGGGTGTTAAAAAATATTTTAAAAGAAATATTTTAAGGATGAAAAAAAAGATCTTAACATGTCATACTACCTTTAATTTTTTTCTTAGGAGACATTTACAGTGGATGAATTAATTAGTTTTTGTACGTACAAGACATTTATAGCCAAGCCAGACACTAAAAAATTGACTGTATCAGTAACTTATTATATGTGTCGCTTGCATTAGAAAAAATCAATTCCTAACAGTCACAGTTCGAACTTGTGCATTCTCTTTAACATCATGTTTTAATTTTAAACATCTGCAATTTTTAAAAATTATTAGTGTAATAGATACATATGTAGAGGAAGGGATCTGTTTCACTTTTGGAGATTGGAGACGAGTATTATATTATATTTGTTATAAAGTTTTTAATCCATTTTCTAAGGTATTTACGATTCGGGAAAAATCGTAGGAAAGGTGACTTGTTAAAATTTTTTTTTCTATTCTCAACATGTCCCCTTCAAAATATTTCTTACCATACAGTGTTATAAGTATTGATCTATTGGATTAAGCCTTTGTAGGTAAAAATTTTTTACCTTGAGGTGAATTGTCGTCAAGCTGAAAAAAAGAGCCCCCAGAAAATACAATTAAAAGTTTATGTCATACCTGATTTGACACTAAAAAACATTAAATAAATCATTTTTTTTACAAAAAAAGTTTACAGAATGCAAGAAAACGTTGTCGGAATGAGAAGTATTTCTATTTCTTAAGCATTTTTGTGCTTTTAATGATCTTTATCTTATTACAGGAAAAGTTATGAATATTTAGAATTTAATATTGAATATCTTAATAAATAGTTTATAATTCATTCGGCACAAATAAAAGCAAATAAACCACTACTTTTGTATTACGCATTTGTTTAATTAAAAAAAATTTTTAATTGAATATAAAAACTAAAATCATTTATATGTGTCTACTTGCCTGGCATCAGTCTACTATCACTGTAGGTCTTAAAGTTTACGTAGTATCTTCTATTTTTATTAAAAGTTCTAAATAAATATGATGTTTTGGTGCTCTACCAGGAGTAGAAAAACTTTAATTTATACATATACTTAATTTTAAATGATTTATTATTACTTATAATGTCCTACAGCATACATATAGATAATATATTCTCTCATAATTATAAGGAAAAAGATAGTTTCAAAATAAAATCTTTGAATAATTAAAATAGAACAAATGTAAGCATTTTAGATATATTCTTTAGTTGTAATTAAAATATTTGAGTATGTAATGCTGATATGAAAGTAATGCTGAAACCTAATTTCAAGAATCTAAATTTCTCAACGACGTTCTTATTCATTTCAAAGAAATCTCTATTTGATGAATTATAATTAAACACAGACCAGTCTTCAATAAGTGTAATTTTATAAATGGAACTAAGACTTTCGAGAAAATTTCAAAGAAATTTAAAAGGAATTTTTCGCTGACATATTGTCACCATCAGTTAGGAAAATAATCATTAAATGTGTTTCAAGTGACTCCGAAAATTAGTTAATTGTGAAATTTAAAGAATCTCAGAACTTCTTATCCCCTGACATTTTATCTATGTTGTTTGTATCTGTCAAGCCCAATTCTCAGAAAAAAACAATAAGTTAAGTATATAATAAGATTACTGTGTTTTAGAGTAAATTAGTATCTAGTAATCATAAATACAACGTCTTGTAGTAAAGAAAATCAAACGGTATTTAAACTTCATTTATTATTTACTGTGAGTAACTGTTTAAAATAAGTTTTATTTTTTCAGATATACTTTCGTTTTCGGTCTATCCTCGAATTGGCTTAAAATCAATATGCCCTCGTTTTTTGAGGTGCTGATCTCAAATATGATGGTCTCGATGACCGCAAATGACCGTTAAGGTGCCAAATGATTAAATAGTCGTTGTGAAGTCAAAATAGTGTGTGCCACTGATCGAGCTGAAAATTAGAATATGTATGTTTTTCAAGGTGCTGGTCACGAATATTATAGCCCTGATGACCGCAAATGACCGTAAAATCTTGACTGATTTAAAAATTATGTAACTGTTTTATTCATTTTATTTATGCATCGCTTCCCGACCAATTGACACATATCGAAGTACATTATCTATTCTTATCAACTTCGCATTTATGCATTAGAATTTTTTAATTTCGCGCAACTCACTCAGTTAACGATCGTTTTTACTTAGGGCATTCGCGGTGCGAATCATTAATTTTAAATTTTTTACTTCTGCTTTTGTCTCTGTGACTCAATTCCACCAAGGTGCAGTTTTTTTATAAAATAAATAGTTATTATTCAACATCAAAGGTAATTTTTGTATTGTTCATGTAGTATCGGTAGATAAATTATCATATATTTATTATATTTTAAATTCATACTTTTCGATAATAAGAATATACAAAGAGAGCAACGTTTGGATTTGTCGACTCTTCAGCAAATTTATTAAGACCGGGCGAGCATGTTGCAACAGTTGAGAGAAATGCTGCTAATACCAGAGAAAAGGTATTGTAAAACAAATAAAAAATTTATGAACATCCGAGAGGCACCACTAACATGTCGGAGGCTCGTTTGCCAAAAAAAGTACGTTTTCCATAAAGTCGCGGTCGCTGATGATGCATGATTTGCAAATTCCAAATTAAGAGCAGCAACAGTTATGTGTCTGAGTTATTGTTTTGCGTGGGAAATTAATTATAGACAAATGGCACAAGAATTTAGCTCACCAATCAATAGTAACATATTACAAGAAACGATCACAGACATATGAAACTATTTTCGAGAGGTTTGTATGATTCCCGTAGACAACTCCATCGTTGAAAAAGATCTTATTGGTGATAAAGGCTAAATCGTTGAGATCGACGAGTGAAAAATTGGAAGAATGAAGTACCAAAGAAAAAAGGTGGTACAAGAATCATGGGTGTTTGGAATGATGGTACGAGGTAAATCGCATCAATATCACATTGTAATCTGTCCTGAGGACAAAAGAGATAAGAAAACGTTATATTCAATCTTAAAAAGACATGTATCTCCAGGAAGTAGGATCCATACGGATTTATGGAAAGGCTACCGAAATCTTAAAAAACATGCGTAGTACAGTAGGTATACCAAGTGCGATAATTATGACTCTGCACAGCCACGTTCTCAGTAATAAATGGTCGGGAACAACATTTCCAACAAGTATTAGGGGGTGCGTAGTAAATCTTTCAAGAGAAATTTTGGTTGTGAAGGGATGACTGCAAAATTGACCCAAAAAACACTTTTTTTCAACATAGTTATGTAAGTATCTCGGAATAGAAGCCTCCTAGAAGAAAATTTTACAAAATTTTTCTTGATCCTTGTTCAATTTTTTGCAAGATAATATCATTTTATTGAAATGTTTTTTTTATTTATCGAATAATAGGCGAAAATCGATAAAAATCACACCTATAATTCAATGCGCTTAATAACAATAAAAGAATTTTTTGTTTGCCATGAAAATGTAGCATAATGTCGTTCAAGTTATGTACAACTAATAAATGAAATTTTGTCAAGATAGGTGACGTAGTTTTTACATAGTGTAATTTGCAACTAAAAAAATTGGAAAATTCAATTTCATGCCAGTGCTAAACAACTAATCTGACATCATTCCCGACTTTTTTACGCATTTTCGAAGACCTATATTATAGTATGCATCTTAAAAAATTTTTTTAATTTTTATACTGCTGCTTTAATGTTTCTTAAAAACAGCCCTAGTTGGAGAATAGCATAACTCAGTGGTTTTTTGAAATCAATAAACAAAATTTGGTATGGCAGTTACATGTGTTACTACAAAGATTTTAAGCCTTACTAAAATTCATTATCTTGACAAAAACCGTAGTTACTAACGTTCAAATTTTATAACAAATTCTTGCTAATGTTATAATTTTTTTGGAAAAAAAAAATTAGTTCAGCAACTCAATACATACCTTAATTCAGTCAGCTGAGCTCCATTTTCTTTGGTTGCTGTAAAGTGATGAAAAAAATCTAATAAGGTGTAACATGGATCCGCAGATTCGGCTTTAGTGTGGGAGTGAGAATGACGAGAGCATCGGGACAAAAATCATTTAACCTACTTCAAATTAGTAAGGTGAAAAAAAGAGGTGGTTCTCAGGTTCTACAGTCCGGATTCAGGTAATTTTTTTTTTTTATTTGGGGTACCAAGCTGAGTGAAGAACAACTACGTCGATGAAAATTAGGTAATTATTTATTTATTAAGAATTGTTTAAACAGTTTCAGTAAAATTTAAAATTTTTTAAATGTTTTTTTTGTTTTTACTACTTTGCACACATATTGAACATAATGAGAAATAGTTACGAAAATACATTGTGCAGAAATGTATAGTGAAGTACAGTAATATGTAGTAAAGTATACAGTACTATTTTATTCTACGTATTGATGTCAATTTTGATTGTTTTCATATATTTTTTATAACTTTAGATGGTAAGTTATCAACTTTGATAGCAGGATAATGAATTTTAATAGAATTCTTACTTTATCGGCTAATGCTATCGAATTTTTTCAAATATGATGT
>JAPYYV010002205.1:0-21460 GCA_030522625.1 Copidosoma aretas | reverse complement strand
GGGGGGGCTGGGGGGGGGGGGGGGGGGGGGGGGGGGGGGGCCGGGGGGGGGGGCCAGTCAGAAAAGTAGACGTTTTTTTTACGTGAAATCACGGAGAAAACGATCGAATTTGGGAAGGAGGGTAATTGGGGGGTGGGGTGAGGGGGCGAGGGGGGCCAGGTAAAAATTGACGGTCGTCAAAAACACGTAAAAATCAACACGATAGACCCGTGATTTGAGGGGGGGGGGGTGAGGGGCGGCGAGGGGGGCTGAGGAAATTGGAGTCCTTACAACTTTATATATATAGTTAGATATATATATATATGTGTATGTACATGTGTAATAGCCAAAGTCTATTATTCGAATTAATTAAAATCCCCCAGAAAATTACTATAAACTCATAAAATGCTTGGAACTATCAATTTTCGTAATTGACGGTCTAAATTCATTACTTTTAAAAAATACTGAAATTTGAAACTCGACTGAAATTAAATTATTCATCCATCTTAAAAACTTTATTTGAAACTCGAAATTTAGCAGTTTGACTAAATTTAAATTATACTTAAAAGGTAAAATTCTTAAGATATCTTAATCAAAAATTTATTTGACTCTAAAAACCCGTTTTTTTTTAAGTAGCCAAAAACGTAAAAATTTGTTTAGTAAATAATAAACACTTCTTATGATTCAAAAATTAGATCAAAATCAAGTATAATTATTTCGATTTAATTAGGTATTTTATATCTTAAAATAGAAAAGATTAGAAAAAAGTAGAAAAACGCTGCAAAACTTATTCAGTGATTAGTTTTTCTCATTGAAGAAAGATAGTTAGTCCGATGTATTTGTCTGATACAAGTTTTCAGCATATCGCTTATTCTATGAAGAATCTGTCATCACTAAAGAAACTTTGTATAAAATTACCAGCTATCGGTTTGATGACTTTGAATTTCGCACTAATAAACAAATTCAGTGCATTCACAAACATGATTCCAAGATAGGTAAAGATACAATCACATGTTTAAATGACTCTAATAGCATTTACCTATCAAATTTTGTTCAACGTACAGCACGAAGCCTCTATACGTGATGGAAATCGCTATATTTTTATAATAGCCCTTATTTAAATAAACATCGAATTGTGAATAATTTCTTTCATATTTATACCAAGTAAATTTAAGTAGTCAAATTAAAATTATTGATAAGACGAAAAAAAAAAAACCACTCGACCCCAGAGCCAAACCGGGGAGCTGAAAAGGCACGCTACCACTTGCGCTACCAAGGCCTTGGCAATTCCGTCGAGGTGTTTTTTTTTCGTCTCATCGATAATTCTAATTTGACTACTCGAATTTACTGGGTATGAAAATGAAAAAAATTCATGAATTGCGATGTTTATTAATAAGGGGCTATTATTTAGTAATACAGCGCTATCCATCTCGTATACAGGCTTCGCGCTGTACGTTAAAAAAAATTTGATAGGTAAATACCATTAGAGTCATTTATATATGTGATTATATTCTCACCTATCCTCGAATCATGTCTGTGGATGTATTAAAAGTACGATCTGGACGACGGTTTTTTCGTCTCATCAATAATTTTTGTTTGAATACTTGAATTAACTTGGTATGTTTATGAAAGAGATTCATCAATATTCGATGTTTATTGGAATAAGGGCCATTGTAAAAATATGGCGATTCCTATCACGAATGGAAGCTTCGTGCTGTACGTTGAAATAAATTTGACAGATAAATGCCATTAGAGTCATTTATATATGTGACTATATCTTTACCTATGTTAGAATTATGTTTGCAAATGTATTTAAAGTACGCTCTGGCTGAAAAAATAGCGTTTAGAACTTGACTTTATGAGACGAAGGGAATTGCCAAAGCCTTGGTGGCACAAGTGGTAGCGTGCCTTTCCGGCAAGAAAGAGCTCCCCAGTTCGACTCCGGGGTCAAGCTGGTTTCTTTGTCTCATAATTCATTTGTATTTGACCACTCGAATTTACTTGGTATAAATATAAAAGAAATTCATCAAAACTCGATGTTTGTCGAAATAGGAGCTATTTAAAGATATAGCGATTCTGATCACGTATGGAGGCTTTGCGCTGTAAGTTGAAAAAAATTGATCGGTAAATGCCATTAGAGTCATTTATATATGTGAATTAAATTTAGATTTGATTTGGACTGTGGATTTCGAATAGTAAACACTTGTGTGTTGTTCATCTATCGACTTGCTGAGCTGAATTCTTGACGGTTAATTAGACTTCTCCAAGTCTTGCGTTTCGAATAATTTGATTGACCTAAAAATGTATGAATACCTTTTATGAATATTCGTTGTGACAAAAGATAATAATATTGATAAATGCGTAGCATTGCAATTTGTTGTCGACCAATAATTGAACTTTACTAGATTATAATTAAGTTATTTATTAGTAACATATACTTATATATCTGTCTGTTGGTTAACGTTCTTGATATTATTCCAGAATATGTTATTCATACACTATTTGAAGCAGTACCTTAGGCCCAAAATAATACACAAGCTACATTTTGAAATAAAAATTATTTAAAGTAGCACATTCTATTTGACTATTTGGTTTTTGATTGTGAAAATTTTCTTTAAGAGTGTTAATTTCTATTAATATTTGTAATTGAAAAATTTGTTATTAGAAACAGCCAGCTGAGAGGGAGTGTAGAAATATGTATCATACGTCTGTATGTTGCTCCCATGTCATATGTACTAGACAACGTTGCCCCATGCTGTGTGCTTCTGTCTGTCATGGTCTCCATAAAAGACTTTAATTCGTGTCCGCTCTCCGCGCTACTAATAAATCTCGTGCTACTGCTTTCGTTAATCCAACCTACATCGTCACTTCATCGTTTTTACTATTTGATACTAATTTTCTTACTGTGTTTAATTAACATTATTATCAACGTTTATCATAGCAGGCGATATTTAACCCGACTCTATTACTTAATCTTTCTCAATTTTATTCGAAACATGCGCTCACCAACTATATCTTCAGATATTATTATATTATGTTATCGATGTGTACTAGCCAAATCGCCCTCTAATGACTGCTTAACTGCAGAATGACGTCGTACTAGGAAGATTATGGTTTTTACGAACGATTTAAGAGCTCACAAGACCTATATCGTTCTCATTTTGAGATATTTTTAGTGCTCTTTTTAAATAAAATGGTCCAAGTAAAAAAATAGTACGTTATCTAGTCATATTCAAATATTTGAATATAAGTATCCCATAGGATTAGTTTCTCACAGTCATCTTCGTAGAGGCATATATTGCACACCTAATTTGTGTATGTTTTCTCTTTAGCACTACTGTCATTACTTTACTGACATGATAGCACAATCATTTATCGACTGAGCACCAAATTAATAATGACCTATGAACAAACCGAGGGTGCTAGTAGCGGCTGAAGCATTTACCTAGGATGATACATGCACCCTAATACCTCCCACAACTAATGAGTTCTTTTGTAAAAATGTATTTCATCTACTTGTTTGGAAGTACTTATTTGTTATATATCAAAACTAAAAACGGCAACGACGGTGAGTAACTTTTCGTCAGAATTAGAGTGTCGATGTACTTTCTATTAAAAAGAGGCATAGTACCACGAGCTGGATTATATATAGGTTATTACAATCCAAATTAATTGTCTTTCATGTTATGCTTTGTAATTTGTGATAATTAGTCTGCCATCAACAGCAAATAAAATATAGTGACTTATCTGAGTTAGTACTGCAAAGAGTGATACAATATAAAAGTAGTTTTTTTCAAAATAAGCAGAAGCATTATCATGCCTTCTGACTTTATTCATTGGGATTATCCGAGTATACTTATCCTTTTTTCGGAAGATTCAATATGCATAAACTTTATCACTCCTCATTATGTGAATTCGTTTAGAACAGTCGCTTACGACAAATCGCAGGTACTCCGAAATCTCATTGACTTTTTAGTCACTTAAGAAAATAAAAAATACGATAAATTGTTATTGCAACTGCCTTTTTCTTTTAGATACCAAAAAAATATTAACGAGAGAGGGGAAAATACCGGTGCCTCACACAAGTGGCTAAGATAGATCTTTGCAAGCGCAGCTTGTTAACCTTATCCACACAATTTAACTATAACTCATCGAAAGTCTTTAAAGCCATGCTCTGCCAGAAATTACAGTGTCATCACGAGCAGTTTATTATTTTATTACTTTAAGACTCTTATATAACAATAAATCCATGGAAAGTCTTTTCTTGTAAAAACATACACGAAGGAGAAAACAAACTTCTTGGAGGTCTAACTAGCCACGCGTACGTTTGTTAGTGGCATACGGACGTACACCAAAGATAAGAAATACCGTGGGAACACTTACCTGCAAAATACTCTACTTTAATAAAAGGCGAATGCCCCTCTCATACCTAATAATATCGTAACAGTAATGAACAGCACGTTTTTTTACTCGATCCATCTGCTACTAATTAAACGTCCAAACCCACTAATATGAACCACACGAAACGTTTTAGAACTGATTGCTTATAAAAAGTCACACAAAATGTGAAGCTAGGACCAAATGCGCTAAATCTGAAGAACTATCTTAAGAGGGTAATTTTTTTGCTTACATAGTTTTTATACTATTTAAATCTGTTAGCAGATAGGTCTGCAAAATACTTTCCAGATATCTCGTAGTCCGATGAGCAAGGTTAGAAAATTTTTGGTTTTTTGGAATAAATTGTTATCCTATCACGGCAATCACTCCATTGCACATAGCTCGTATCAAACTACATACTTTGTGACATGAACGTATTTTTGCAGCCCAACAATTTAATGATCTTAATCGAGCTGGTTAAATAGTGGCGGCTATCGTTTTGGCTTAGATTCTGTTGGAATCTTTCGGAATTTTAAGAATTATTAGCAATACCACGCAACCCTAAGTGGAGATTAACTTTTTTAAATCATGCATCTAAAAACAAAAAAAGATGTAAAATTTTTTTTTTTTTTGGAAGTGTTAACAGAATTTTTTGCGTAATATTAAAAAAATATTCAGAACAGTAATGGTCTACAATCTAGCTTTACAAAAGTGATAAAATGTAAATTTTTCTTCTGTAAGAGTGACAAAATCGTTTTATATTAACTTTATTAATGTTTTACCTACAAATGTCGTTCATATTACTTCTCAACATAGATTTAACTCATTTGACTACTTCTTATGTACTAAGAAACCCTTATTTGATTAACTAAACCTTAATGGACTGGCGCACTCTCATTTGTATGTTAATGTTGGTTTACAAGATACAGGATTTTCAAGCGCAAAAACAAATGTAGTCAATTGATATGTCTATTGAGGTTATATCAAGCGAATTGACGTACTCAAGATGGCTCATGCGCTGAGTGCCATATCAAGTTAGGGGCATAGCACTGTACAGCAAACCTTTATGTTCAACTGGCTACTACTTGTCTAATTCACGATTAAATATTGACGAAAAATTATGCAACACTCCTTGCATCATGCAATTTCTCATGATTTGGGTAAAATATTATAACGTGCACCCATTTTTCTTTAGAAACAATCATAACCTTTAAAAGAATTTGACAGCGATACCGGAATAAAGAAAAATGTGTTACAAATTTCTAAACCTCGATAAATTTTCGTTAATGATTCGATTGATATCCTCTCGAGATCTTTGGTACGAAATTTAAGGATAAAATATTGAATGTACAAGTTTCAAGGAATGATATAGTGAAACTGCTATTTGAGACTGTTATTTGTTTACATTTTTACTGGTAGATTAAAATCAATGGTTGACCTACGGGCACAACAAAGTTCAAGTGTTTGATAAGTCATAATTATTCGTTAAAATACATGTTATCCCAGAAATCATTCATTATTTTATAGTTATCTACGAAGTGAGTTGCACAAATTATCTGTACAGGGAAAAATATATGGTGATGGCCATTTCATTATATTAACGTAGGTTATTCCATGGATAGCTATAATATAATCATTTATCTCTCGACAAATAAGTAATACAATGGAATTCTAGGCATTTTAGAACAGATATGCGTTAAAGGGCCCTCAAAGAGCCACTAATTTTAAAAAATGTACGCAAATATGATTTAAGTACCACGTGATGTTAATACGCAACGTCACCAAATCATTCGATAGTACGTGTTTTGTTTCCTCAAAACTATTTTATCTACATTCAACCAAATAATTGACCCTCCATGAATTATTTAAGGTATACAAATTATCTGATATTATTTTTAATTTTATTGTGAAATTTTATTAAGACTTTCTCGTATGTCTCAATTAGAATTGTTAGACTATTTTTTTCTATCGAAGAGATATTTGATTTTAAAGATGAAAATATAAAAAATGTCCACTGTGCGGCCTCTTATGTAGACGAAACTTGGATCTGTAGGTAAAATTTGTAAATTGGGAAAATTATCTTAGCTAAAATTGCTTTGCTGGTTTTTTTTTACTCACTTAAACAATATCTAGTGCATTGTTGGCGTGCTTATACCTTAAAAAATGCGTATATAGCTGAAGACTATTGTAGAGTCTTACTGAACGACGTTTCGTACGTCTTACTACATAATTCTAAGGCTCTGCTGGCTGCGATGAATGTGGTGAGAATTTATTGTATGCAGATAAGTATAATTAAAGGACTCTACCATAGTTCCTCTATGCCTGGTCTGTATTACTGCCTAAAAATTTTAATTTTTTCATCGTTTTTACAAAATAATCGAACACTACTGCAATATATTATTTTATTATTACATTTCTCTTGTAACATCTACTACCAGGAACTTGTTACAGACTAGCTTACCTTTCTCAATTATTAGTGGATTAATTTAAATATCATGCTTGCTACTTTATTCAGGAGACTCAGAGAACATTATGTCGTTTTCTATTTATCTACAGTAACAACGCAATTTTATTCTTGAGTATAATTTAGATAATCTTAGAGCTTCTATCTAGTTAGAAATCTTCCTTAGCCCTAATCAAAAATATTGCGCTTGTAAGCTTGAATTCAAGAAAAAGGTTTTATTAAAGATGTTGATACATTGAGTAACATCTCATCAGATAATAGTGTCAAACATACACTGATTTGGTTTGACAAAGATAACATTTTATCAATGGAATATTACTATTATACACTGATATAACATGAAAAACCTAATCTACCTTAATTCCGCCAAGACAGAAGTACGTAATCCTCTGAGAAAACTAAATCGTTTGGTTAAAAATGAGTTATTAAATTTTTGTTCGTCACTTTAAGCTAAGTCCTGAAGCTCAACTGACTATCATCCGGCTACTATGTCTTGACTAGTTATTCCTTTACTAAATCTGATGTCGACTATGCAGACATTATTGTGCACAAATTGTCTAACGTACTCAGTTGAAGTACTCTAAAACAATTATTTGTTATTTTTGTCTGTACAGTGTTGTAGTATACATTAATGTCAATAAGGATAATACTGCCGAATCCTAGATTGCTGGGTCCCACAATTCTTGTGCACCATAACATCGTATTATGCTTATATTAATCAAGGTATAAGTTTTGTTGGATGGGCCTTCATTTTACCAGATATTACTGAAGGAAATATTTATTATTACCATCCCTGAAAAAAAGGGACTCAGGCTATGCCCGGTTTTCGTAAAAGGTGGTCTTCTCAATACCTTATTGGTATCTTTGATACTGTTTTGGATAATTGATTTCTTGGAAATTGATTTATGAGAATGGTCTTGTTATTATTAATATGCTTAGGCACATAGGCTGTAGATGGAGTTTAAAGAATTTATAACAATTCTTAGTGTCCATTCTGAATTATTTGGACTCAAACTAGTAGCACAACCTAAATTAAGCTGTTTAAGCATAAGTACTGTTAAAAACAATTTCTTAATTAAAAGGGAAAATTTACCCGAGTATGGAAACAAGCTGAATTATAGCACGTCAAAATGCTATGTTATTGACCAAACAAATAAAGTTATGTAAAATTTTGAGTCAATTAAAGTGCCATCTTGATAAAATGTTGAATCTTGAACTTTGCGGCCTTTTTCGTTTGATTTACAGATTAAACGTATTCATTAAAATATAAGCTGTATGATTATTTATATATTTAAAACTTTCATAAAGTACCATTTCTTGTAGGATCTTAAAATCCTGTGCTTGTATTTTCAGTATATCATTCATTTTTGGGAGAGATATGTGAACAACCATTTAATTTTTTACTTTCATAACTACAAATATTTTAACAGCATTATGATTTACACGGATTGTAAATTTTTTTGTTAATATATAATGGCAAACTAAAACGAACGAGCTTAGTAGGGCCTTGCACGATTACAAGTTGCTGCTATCTATACATGCATGATGCTTTGTACCTGCTACTACTCTGATAAGTTAGCAGCGCTTGCTTATAATAGCGAGTAGCTAACTGCAACTGCTTTACTACTAGTTAGAGCCTATACTACTTTATATTTGTGGACGTCTTCGTAATCAATGCAAAATTCATTTTTTGCATACTAGGTAGAAACGTTTAAATACAGCAATTTTTTTCAGCACCTATTTTATTTGTTCAATTTTTCTATGTCTACTTGTATTTCTCCCTCTAAATGGAATGTTTCAATTACATGCCAGTATTTAAGAAGGGAATTTCAGAGTTCTTGTCTTTTTACACAGTCGTGGATATCACAAGCAACATGGCTTCTTTAAAGGCTGGTCGACGGTCACGAATCAGTGCTCTTTCTCTTTTTATGTGTCTGATGCTGTCGTCCATGGTTTACAAGTTGATGCTTTATACACTGACCAGAACAGTACATTTAGTGGTTTTAATCACCTGGGGATTTTGTATCAGTAAGATAGAGTGAGCATAGGTGGTTCTTCTCTGCAGTGGTTTACTTCATATATAAGTCATAGAATGTTATTATACAGGAGAAACAGCCACTTTTCTTAGAAATTTTTTTTAAATTGCGGTGTGCCACAAGGATCGCACCATGGACCGCTTCTATTTATTCTATGCATAAATAATGTGGTGATTGTTAATACGAGTTTAGAGTTGCTATCATATGCTGATGATTTGAAACTTTTTGGTATAGTTAACAGTAAGTCTGATTAGGTCACCCTTCAGGACGATCTTCTCAGAGTTAAACAATAGTTTTTTGATAACGGGTTTCTTGTTCGTTTAGTCAAGGGCTGCTGTATTGCATTTAGAAAAGAAAATAACCTCCATCTTTTTGACAGTGCTATCAATGATCGGTCTGTTCGGCAAGATCATCTGGAACGTGACCTTTAGGTAACATTTAATGCTAAGCTTTTTTTTTGTTATCACATTCGCAGTGGCAGTAAAAAGGCATGTAGAACCTTATCGTTTATCTTACGATCATCTTCAGAATAAAGACGATCCTCAACTTTTATTAGGTTTTACATCTCTTTCGTGCAATCAAGTTTTCTTTGCGGGTCTCAAATATGGGCCCTAAGCATGGCTGTTCTGTAAAATATACTGGAGAGAGTCAGTCACAGGTTCTTTAAATTTTTTTCTTATAGACTTGACTGCCCCATGACAAGATTTTTACATAATGATTAAGTAGTATCTGAAAGATCTGGTCTCTGCTTATTACGGTATCTTATTGAATACCAAGATGTGTATTTTGTGTTTAAGATTGTTAGAGGATACATTCAAGCCCCTGATAGCTTAGAATTAATTAAATTTTTATGTACTTTCGAGGAGTCTTAGACCTTAAACTTCTATTTTTGCTATTGAGCTGTGGTCTGTTAACATTATGATAAGAGTGACTTTTAACGCTTATAAATTATCTGACCAATTAAACTTGTTTAATGTCAGTATTGCGGAATTCAAAAGACTGTAAAAAAATTTCATATTCGAATATACTTACTGCTGGAAGCTTAAATGGTTTTTGTTTATGTTCGTTGTTCATAAACATCCTTTCTAATTATATTATTATTTTAAGTTGTCTATGAAGTAAACTATTTGTAATGATATAATTTGCTTAAGATGAACATGCCAAAAAAGCCAGTGCTATACAATGGAGATAAGCAGTTCCCACCACCCAAAAAAATCAAAAAACTGTTTGGTATTTTTTATTCGTGAGATAAAAAATATTTTTTGTCAGAATCCTTTTCCGTCTTTTTTTTTACAATAATCAAACAATACGACATTTATGTATTAATATCAAGCTAATAACTAAATCTAGAAATAGTGTGAATCTAAAATATATTAAGATAAGCTTTTGGACGTGTAACATCTAGGTTTGTTAAGGTTTCACTTAAACAATTAAATTCCCACAATAATTTATATGGTAAACTAAAAAAGACGGTGTTTTTGCAGTAGAGGTAAGCAAAGGAGGATGAACTCTGTGAAGTGGTTTATGAGCCTACATTATATTTGTAGTCTGACTTTTATCTGACTTAAAAGACACTTATACATTGGACGTTTTATTGAAAACCGAAAAATTTTCTGACTGTACCACCATTGATTTAACTAAAAATTATTTGACGTGTTTTATAAAGAAAGAAAGTACGCGTATTTTTTTTTTTCATTTATCTCATGGGAAATATAAGGGATTAAAAATTAGAAAATTTCGTGATAAGAGACGTAGACATTTAATTATACAATTTATGACTTTGGTTTTATTTAAGATATAAAATATATTCCTGTTTGATTTAAATGCTCATAGAATGAGCTTTAATGAAAGGTTTATCAATAAATAATAACAAATCCTAATTGTTCTAAGCGATTCGCAGGTCTAAATGGATTTTTAACAATTGCGCTTGCCTCCTAGAAAATGTTTACTACAAATAAGGAAAGGTGGGGAATACAAAGCACTCTTACCATTTTTTGAGCTTGTAAGGCGTATACAAAAAGTTATAAAAAAAAATTACCATTGTGTAGAAAAATTACATGGAAAAGTATTGCCAAGCTTGGCAGAATATTATGTAAGCTGTGTTACCCTCTAAAAGTCAATAATAGAACTTACAAATCTGCTATGCTATGCCCTAATATAGGGCATGAATAAATCGCATCGGAAAGGAAGTGCATAGTATTACGATTAGAAGTGTACATAAATTTGACCGGAAAAAAAAAGACACGGTACAAAATGAAGCAAGAAAATTAAGTTAATTTGTTGTATGGAACGTGCCGAACTTAGGGGTGCTGAGGAAATAAAGATTCGCGAGTTGAAACAACGTGACCTTTTATTGGTGAATATACGAGAGAGCAGACGCGCACGAGGTGTTATTCTTGGAGGCCAAACGAGGAGAGTGAGTCGCTTAGTCTCGATGCTAGTACCTAGGCACTGCAGGTCTGTGGGTTGGTCCGCTTGTGCATGCAGGCACCGAGCTTAGGGCGCGAAGTTAGAAGAGCCCCTAGCTATCGTACATTCTATGTCCGAGGTCACGCGGTCATCGTCCTCGATGGCCTTTCTTATTCGCGCGTGTTTGTGTGTTTATGTATTGAGGTCATGTTGTACATGCTTTGTAAATAGACATACATGCTTTGTGTATACACAGTTGGTTCTTATCTGTGCAGCTATCTTAAAAATATTTTTTTTTGTCCAAGCTTTGACCACCGGTTTTACATTTATTTGCGTGTTTTTGTTACATTTGATTTTATATGTCTACATGCAATATTTTCCGTCTACATCTTTTCACAAAAATTACATCTTTACTTACTAATATTTATACGATAGTAATTTTTATTATTAGTATCAAAATATTTACTATTATCATTATTACTATTATTTTCTTTCTTTCTTTTTTCTCTGTTTTCTTACAGTCAAATTTACATTTTTTTTTAATTTTAGATGTTTATGTATGTATATATATTTTATCGTTCATTTTAAAGGTCTTGTCTTAGTTGCTGATTTGGACGGCTGCTTTCTGGTTTCTGATTTTACCTGCTCACTCAACAGCACTCCTGCTTCTCGTTTGCTAGCTACCGTTCTTTGCGCAGACAAGTCTCTTAACACAATGTTGATGCGCTTGCGGTCACTTTCCCGTCCACCTGTGAATATTCTTAAGCCTTTAAACATTATTAGAGCTCCTTATTTTAAGATTCCAAAGGACCCTACTGCCTCACCTAGCGCTATTTCTTCTGCCATCCACGCGTACTTCTACCAATCGGAAAGTTCCTCTTTCGTTTGCAGTACTTGGCGTACGCGTTGGACTATGTCTGCCAATTTTGTTCCTACTTTTATTCCTTCATTGAGCCCATGTTTCCGATCATCAAGTTCCTGTAACCCATCCCTTATGATTATTGCTTCTATTAATTCTAGTAGCTTACATTCTCCTACTTCTTTTATTCTTTGTATAACTTCTTTCAAGTTAAAGTTTGAGCTTTTAAACTTAAAACTTACGCTTTTCTTAACAATCCATGCGTGTTTTTTTTTCTTCTGCTTATTTATCGTCTTCCTAATATACTTACACTCTCATATACTATTCTATTTTTGTTCATTGATTTTTTTCTACTAGCTTTATACTATTGAATGTGTACTTATCTTTTGAGCCATCCGAAGGCCACGCTTACGAGAAAAGGACACATACAATTCATTATTTTATTTAATAATTTTGATAGCAGACATCTTTTCGCTTCTTTTCTATCCTTATTATTATCCTGACTACTTTAAACCAAAAATTTTGTTTTTTTTTGCGAGCTGTCCGAAGGCCACGCTTGCGACATTACGTTCTCATTTATTTCGTTTATTGTAAGTATATTTGCTCGCTCCCTTGTTACAATTGTGTACCATCCATTTCATCATTGATTTTCTTTATATCCGATGATTGGATTTTTATAACGCATGCTTTCTTCATTTAATCTACATGTGTTACCCTTATCTTGTCACCATTTTTCATCTTTATATGGTGGTTTTTGTAATATATTCCCATTATTCAATACGGGTCTTCAGAATGTGCTTCATACTTTTTTCTTGGCTCCTTTCGAACATATACTGTCTCTTTTTCTTGGAAAAACCTTGAGTTGGGCGTTTTATCATAATAATACTTAGTTCTATACTGTGCATGCACTTGATTCATGGCTGCGATCGTTTGTAACCACGTCGTTCTTTTTATCAATTCGTCTTTGTATTCACCATCAGTTTGCTTGTTTGTTGTTTTCTTAGAGCTTTAAGGAATTCCGGCTAGGGAGTTCAGTAATACCTGTTTAAGTGCCATACCCGTGGCTGAGTGTTTTGTCGTATTGTACGCGCACATGCATATCCCCACATGTTCGTCCCAATGGTCGTCTTCATCTACGAATGCCTTCAGACACTCCGTTTAAGTGTAGTGCACTCGTTCTGTTGCGCCATCACTTGGTGGGTGAAATGCTGTAGTGCCTATTTTGTCTATTTTGAATACTCTTGTAAACTGCTCCAAAAATTAGTTTTAAAAGTGTGCACCTTTATCGGACAAAATTTTACCTGGTGCGCTAAAGTTCACTCTGTCTAAAAAGCTTTCGCTGTTTCTGAAGCCGTCGCTCTCGTTACTGGTACCACAATTATATACTTTGCTAGCCAATCTTGGATCGACAATATGTGGCTGTTGGCGTGTGCAGATGGTTTGTTGATCGGGCCATAACAATCGATCGATATTTTTTAAAATGGTTAACTTGTCGTATCTATTATAATAAGTTTCTGTTTTGTTTCAACCCTAACAAGCTTCTTCGATTGACATAAGTCACAATTCAACATGAACTGACGCACATCCGGGTGCATGTTCCTCCAATAATAATCTTTCTCGACTTTGTAGTACGTTTAGTTCTTGCCCCTGTGGCCTCCCATGGATAATTTGTGATATTATTTTAGCACCTTGAGCCGCTGTTCTGCTGATGTCACTATAAATTATTTAAATATAACACTTCTGATACATTTACATTTTCAAAGATATTTTCGAACTGTTCCGCCAAGTAATCCCACTGTGCAACGCTTAATATTGCAAGGTCTCGTATAATACCCACTAAATCTATGTTATTAAGCCCAATGATTTTTATGGAGACGATATACATTTCTTGATATCCGATTTTAATCCTGTACTGTCAAAGTGCTTTTTCACGTATAACTTCATCACCGACACTTTTCTTGCTTTTGATAGAGTGACGTCACCAACCTTTTTTTCCTCCTTAGGTATCGCCGCTGGGTTTATATAACCTCTCTTCTGAAGCATATCTATGTCTTTTGGGTCCGGTATGTTTTCCGTTATTGTGCAGAAAGCATTGTTGTCGAAATATCTGAGCGGGTGTTCATTAATATTTTTATAACTTTTAAATGGCGGTATGTCTTTACTCTTTTCTGGCTTCCAGGGCGGTCTTTGTATTAGTTGCTGCGTCCTGCATGCTCTGTACTTTTTTACACCAGGTATGGTTGTGCTTACCTCGTCGTAATCCGTAGTGTCATCACCACTATGTCCTATTTTATCATACGGCGGATCTCTTCTCCTCTTTTTTTTCATTTCTACGATCTCATCGTTAATATGTTTGCCAGGTGTCTCCGATTGTTCTGGCTCCACTACTGAACTTGGCTCATCCGGTGGGGGTGGCAGAAGATCGCGTTTTTCAGGAACTTGTTCCTTCCTTGATTGAAAATCCATTTCCTCGCTTGTCTTATGATCAGTATTTTTATTTTCTATTGTTATTTTTCTAACATCCTCTTTTTTTTTGCCTCGTATTCAAAAACCTGTTTTCTTTTCTTTTTCTCAGTGTAATCTTTTTGCATCCCAAACTACTACATTCGACTTTCATACAACCTGTTTTTTGGTTTACAGCGTCTTTGCCGTTTTTTGCAGAGAGCCTTATAATGCTCCGGCTCACACAGCATGTGCTTGTATTCTGCCCTTATATCTACGTGTAATATTGATACATTGGCTGTTTATCCTTATATATATAGTGCACACAGATTTTTTTTTTAATTTCTGGGAAAAAACAAATATACACTCCCCATTCTCTCACTTATAGGTTTGGCCCAACAAAATTCTAGTTTTTTCTAGATCAATGCAGTCACCAACATGTTTTGAATGCAACAAGAATGGTCTTAACTGTTTTGCTGTCGAGTGTAAATCAAACAACATCATATGGCTGTAAAACATCTACTATCTGCCACTTTTTCCAAGGCTCTGCACAATTTCCGTCTGATCCACGCTTCTGCTTGTTAAGCGCTTCGTTTTAAATGTATGTGCTCATTTCTCCTAGATCGCCATTGCAAAAATCAACTTATGCTATAAGGGTTTTTATGCTTATATTACGGAAGGTTGACTCCCTCGCTGCTGGTCTTACTCCCATTTTTCTCTTTCTCACTTTTGTTCTTCGTTCTGATGTCCTCTCTTTTTGCTTTTTCATCCTGTTCCTTGGGTGGTTGTCATGTTTGCCTACGTTGCTACCACTATCCCCTACTTTATACACATGAATCCTGACTCCTGGTCTGTGACCTACTTTTATGTCGATGAAAACTTATGTTTTAACTCTACAACCCTCACCCTTCGAAACGCCAGCAAAATCATTTGTTGCTTTTGGGCTTTCTTGTCAGATTATTCGATCCCCTAGAGTATTACAATTTTTTGACTGTCTACTTTCATTGTTCTCTTCATCCATCCTGTATTCAGGCCCTTCCAAATGTAGATTTACTATCTGTAAGCCTTAGTATTCGTCTCCTTACGTCTGCACCTCACCGTTGACTGCTATTGTCTCCTGGCTCTGTGTGGTCGTTTTTAAGGTTATTGAAAGTTATGGTCTCAGTCTGTCTAGTGTGACTAGCTGCCTTTGTCTATCCTTTCTCTACTTAAGTATTGTTTGTTGTGCCGTCACTTCGTAGGGTGTACTTGTTTTATGTACTCCTTTTATCCATCCCTTTACCTTTTTTATGTTTTAATTTTTTGTTCTTTGGCCCTTGCGTTAAGATCTCCTCTTCCACTTGCTGATTGTTGTCCGTTATTTCTTTTTTCTATGAATACGTCCCATCACCACGTTTTTTTATTTCCGTTTTTTTTGTCTGACGAACCTGAATTATATTCTATTATCTTAATATTTAGCTTATCGTCCACTCGTACCCCTGCTTTTGTTCTGATTTTGAATATACGAGCTGGTAAAGCATCACTTACTAACCTCTCTTTTTTCTTTTGTTCGTCTGTCATTTAAAAGCTCTGCACGCGGTATTTTCGGGCTCTTTTCGCCATCTTTCATAATTGGATTCCTCGAAAGTGCGTCCGTTATATTGTTCAGGGTACCTGGACGGTATACAATATCGAAATCACACCCTTGTAACTCTGCTTTCAGCCTATTTAAGTGAATGTCCGGCTTTTTGGACATGTGAAAATGCTTTAATGGTTCGGGGCTCGTTAGCACCGGGAATTTTTGACTGTATGAACTAGGTCATAACTACTATTTTGCAAACACTACCGCCAGCAGCTCTTTATCGTAAGTTAGATACCTAAATTTTCTACCTTCAAGGCATCGTGATGCGTATCCACATGGCTTGTTTTTACCTCTTTTTCCCCGACTAAGAAGTGCATTAATAGCATAGTCCGACGCGTCAGTTGTAGCGATGAAAGGTTTACATCAGTAAGGCACTGTCAACACGGGTTCCGAGCATAAAGCGTCAAAAAGTGTCCTGAAGGCTTACTCCTATTCTTCATCTCACTCAAATCCTGTGTCTTTTCTCGTTAGCTTTGACAATAGCTGCACTTTCTTCTCGTAGTCTTCTATGAATTTCCTGTAATACCCGGCAAATCCCAGAAACTGCTTTATCTTTTTTGCATTTGTCGGTCTGGAGTATTTTCTTGCCGTCTCGATCTTTTTTAGGTCTGTCTTTACATTAACGTCACCAACCACTGGACCAAGTACTTTTGCTTCCCTTTTCAGGAATTGGAATTTCTTTGGTTCTATGGCTATGTCTGCCTTTGCCAGTCTTTCCACTAATCTCTTTAAACGTTTCTTGTGCTCTTCGAGTGTTGCTGCAAATAACTTGATGTCATCCATGTACACCTCAATTTCTCATCCTTGTAAATCCGCTAGAGCTAGTGTTATAGACCTCAAAAGGGTGTTTGGTAACTCTGAGCATCCCATCGGCATTTGTTTGTGTTAGTAGTGGCCGTCGGGTCTCGAGAATTCTTATTTAAGTGCGTCATATTTCTGAATCTTAATTTGGTAAAAGCCACTCTTAAAGTCGACGATTACGATGTACTTAGCTGCCGCTAAGTGCTCCGATATGTCAATTTGAAAGGATAGCAGGTAAAAGCTTCCCACAATAATTTCGTTTAGCTGTTTAAAATTCGTAACCAATCGCTCCCTCTTCTCGCCACTTAGTCCCGCTAGTTTAGGCACTATCCATATATTTAAATAATACAGAGAGGTTTACGATTCTATCATGTCAAAATCTATTAATTTCTTGATTTTTCTTCTGATGTTCTCTTTTACAGCCTGTGGGTATCTATATCTTCTGACTACAACTGGCTTATTAATTTAATTTGGATGTCGAGTGATTTTATTGATAGCAGGGTAGTATATTAAGTCCAATTATCTTTATTCACCTTCGCTATCCAATTATTAAATATGATGTTGATACGATATCGAGTATTGCAGATAAATTTCGTATTCTGCAAAAAATGACATCTATATAATTTTCACATTTTTAAAAATTCGAAATTGTTCTTTTTAAAATAATTTTACAGATTTTAAGCATATATTAGAAAAAAACAACGAAAGAACACCTCGGCCTGGAGTCGAACCAGGAACCCTCCATTCTCTAGACAGAGTGCGTTAGCCAAATACGCCACCAAGGCTTCAGGAATTTCTTCGTTGCTTTGTCATAGACGTATACCTAAGCCTTAACGTTATGTACATATACGTCTATGACCTGTTTCAGGCTGAGGGGCTTTTTCGTTGATTTTTTCTAATATTCGCTTAAAATCTGTAAATTTATTAAAAAAAAAACAATTTTGAATTTTCGAATGTTCGAAAAATTTGAAAATCATATAGATGTCATTTTTCATTAAATACAAAATATATCTGCATTACCGAATCGTATTAACATCATAATTTCAAATCGAATAGCAAAGGCCGATAAAGTAGATCGTACTAAATGGCTTAATTATTGTAGTTCTAATATTATGTTCCACCAAATTCGTTGTTTTTAACAGCTCTCTGCCCAAACCGAACACGATCGGACTTACCGCTTTCAATATTCTTACGTGCTGTAGTTCTTCTTTGTTACAGCTCTCGGTTTCTACCAACGTCATTATTTGTTCAATCCTTTCTTCAATAATTTTGGAATCACCTTCTTTTTCTTCATATGTGTCGATCTATTTCTTCCTATCAACACTCTTGTATTTTGGCTTGTGGCATATTTTCCCTACTTCCTCGACGTATTCATTTTCTTTTAGCAAACGAAGAAATTCACTTTTCTTCCTCGCACCGTCTCCCACGTCACCTACCCTTTTTACTTCTTTTGCTGTGTCTTATCCTATGAGGTCAACCTCCGGTACTGTAACATTCTTTGCTTTGATTAAAAAGGTTAAACATCTCCATTAACCAACTGCATTAGGGCCATAGAAGACCTAAAAATGATCTAAAAGTGGTACGTATCCATCTCCTATATTTTTATATTCTTCCTTAATCCTCGCATGAATAACCTGTCAGGATCTCGCTGCTATCTCGAAATATTCTGCCGCCTTTGGCAGTATTTCCAAACCACCTCGGCTTAATTGATTTTCTTTGGCACTAATTTCATCAGTGTGCTTTATAAAGATGTCCCACCCGAGGATTCCATCTACTTAAATTGGGAAATCCTGCGGGACTACATGTAAGGTGCACTTTATTCCGTAGATCATTGCATCTACCGTGCCCTTTGTCTCACGTTCTCCATGAATTACTCCATGAGTAATTTTTACCTTTATGTTTTAATCTAATAATGCATTTTCTTTTATATAATTTTTCTTCAGCAGATAGATTTAAGTCCCTGTATCTGCGTAGAAGGCCTATTTTTCCTGTCGAAAATCAGCACTCTCTAATATTACTGTCGGCAGTCTGCGACCCACCGCTGCGTAGTTTAGTAGTACCGTAGGTACATCCTGCGTTCTCTTCTTTTCTGCCGACTTCTCCTCATTATCTTTTTTTATTGCCTGCGCATTTGCATCGACTTGCTCAGAAGCCGTGTTTTTGTGCTTGCTTATTCTCTTTTCTCATCCCTCCGAATAAAGGAGTTTTTTCTTATCCGTGCCTATTTCCTGCATTATATATTCATCAATTATTTCTTGCATACCACTACCATATAGTGCCACTATCTCTGATGCTCGATGTCGGGGGAGTACTTCGAGCATCGTTCTAAAAATGTGGCCCCTGTGTACGAGGTAACCCATCTTGTCTTGGCTCAGCCACCCTCGTCTCCTGTTCACTTTTTGTGCACTCCAGCACGTAACTCTCATTATTTTTCCAGTAACTGTCACTTGGGATGCTACTTCTACTATTGTCCCTTCGTCCGTAATATCTGTTATTCAGCCCGTTATATCCGTTATCGTCACTTCCTCGATAAGCATATCCCCTTTCAAAATCTCTCCATATCTGCCGTAATTACAATTGTTTTTCGGATAATCCATTCCACGAGCCTTACTGCTAAACCTGTAATCTCCGGGTCCATTTCCACCCTAAGTTTCAGTTATAAAGCCCCTGTTGTTATATTTTCTCGGTTGCTATTGGGGCATATGTTCTTCCTCCGTCTCCTCCGTCACTTCCATTTTGCTGTCACTTATTGTAAGGCTCTTTGGACTCCTTACCCCGACCTATTTTTACAAGCCACCCGTTGTCTATATCGTACCACAATGAGCGACATTTTACTACGTGCGTAATTCTGCCTCAGTATCCGCATCCTGTAGGCTAAGTATCTCTTCTTGCATTTCTATCTATACTTGACCGAGTTTGCTTCATACTAACGATGTCTTCGAATTTTAATGCTAACGTAATTGCTTTGATTAGCGTTGCCGGCCTATACTGCAAAACTGAGTGATCATAAGAGGGCTTAAGTCCTAATATATACTGAGCAATAACCTCTTCCTGTATGCTTTTTTTTTGGTTCTCTTCGCAATGCTTCTGAATATTCTGGGTCTGCGTCCTGCAGTCCCATTGCCCTTTTAAATAACCTTTGTACTCTATCCAAAAACTGCTCTTCCATCTCGCCCTACATTTGTTGTTCCGTTCGAATTTTTGCCATCGCTGCATGTGCACTAATAATGGCCCTACATCTTTCCGTACTATCCTCTAGAAACTCTTGCATTGACTTGTATTGAGTCATCCTGTCGCTTACATGAGCCGCTACACGACCTTATTGCCTGCTTAGCAAGGTTGTCAGAAAATAAAGGACGTCTCTTTCGTCCACCTTCTGGCTTATTGCCTTAACCACATGGTAAATGCTGTGAGACTCAATGGATCTCCTGTAAACATTGGTATCGTCAGTATTATCCCGCTAAACTTCCTAATAGAATAGTAACCTTTCTCTTTACCACTTTCCCTGGTAGTTCGTACACCTGTTTCACGAAGTTCATGTCTCTGACTTTTTTGGTTCGTTACCCCGTCTAAAGTATCTCTTAGGTCTCCGCGCTCTGTGTATCTATGCTGTCAGATTTGCATCCTCCTCAGCCACTTTCTTCTTCTCTTATCTTCCTCGAGGCCCGTAAGCCCCCGCAGCAGTGTAGTTTTTCTCTTATCTCTGCCGTGCGCTTCCCTTTCACTTTGTTCCCCTCCATTTTCCGAATACCCCTACGGTAACTCCGAGTCCTTTCTTATTGGGCTATGCCGATGTCTCTACGCGGTCATGTAAGCATCTCCAGCATCTAAGTTGTCCCCTTCCTTCCCACTCTCGTAACAACATAGTGGCTCTATATTCAATTCCTAGGCCCCGTCGTCTCGTAATATTTTACTGTGATCCTTTTTTTTACTTTTATCCCTTAATGTGACTATTTTCAGATAATTTAAAAAGTTGGAAAGTGATCAGTGATCCGTTAGGGGCGAGGTTTGGGAAGTCAATAAATACACTGGAGTATTGTTGATTCTCCCATTTTCCTTTCTTGTAGCGACGTTTCGCTGGTCATTTGTACCAGCCTCATCAGGCTAAAAAAAAAAAAATTTTGACACACACTCAAGGGAATTTAAAAACCCGCACACAATGTAATTCAACAACTGCAACTGCCTTGCTTACCTATGCAAATACGCGATATATGGAACCTAAGACAAAATGAGTATGCCAACTCAGTTTTCACAGTCCAAGTGATGGGCTGATGGTATAACAGCCTCATCAGGCTAAATAATTTTAACAAAAAACTTGAGAATCTTCGTATACATACAATACATCAAACGCAACAACTGTTACTGTCTTATTTACCTATACACCTATGTCAACGACGAGTGCACGATAACATGAGTATGTCGACTCATTTATCACAGTTCGAGCGATGGACTGACGGTATAACAACACTTAT
>JAPYYV010002204.1:0-21462 GCA_030522625.1 Copidosoma aretas | reverse complement strand
TCAGTCATGAGAATAGAAATATTGAAACAAGGGGGTTGGCGCGCGGAGCGCGCAGGGGGCGAAGCCCCACTAGTATATATATATATATATATATATATATTTCTGTGACGTATATTCAACAATTTATTAGAAAATATGTAAGAATACATTATAAACTGAGATATAATAAATGATGAAATAAGATATATACGAAAATTATTTAAATAACATAGCGTTTATGCGGGCAGATTCTAGCAGTATGTACAAAGTGTAGACACCATCGATATAAATATATATTGTGAAACAATGTAATGCATAAAAAAACGTGGTGCGTGAGATGTGACACACAGAGTGCGCGTAGGCTCGGTTGGGTAGGTGACCTCCTCGCAGAATAATTACCTATTTACTCCCTACCCTTCTCCCTGTAATGGGAAGGCCTCCCATCCCTTTCCTTCTCCCTTTTCCGAGTGTCGAGTGCCCTAAGTAGTGGATCCTTGTAGTACCTGGACTATGAAGCTACAATACAAAAAAAACACGTGACACACCACAAAAGTGAGAACTTTGAAGATAGTTGAAATATGTACTAGTCCGCCTTAAAATTTATTTCTCCTTTGGGAAACCCCGAAAAATTGTTATCGTTGGTCTATTTTGCTTTCCTTCAGAGATATAGCGTTTTTTCCACTTTTTAAGGTTATACTGTCATAAAATAAGTTCGAAAGTATTTGGATAATTTCATATTAATTTTTCAAACATGCTTAAATTTTTTTTAATCTTTTCATTGTTATTTTACCAGAATATATCTGAAATGGGAAAAATTAAGGTGATATCCTATCCTCACCCAATCCCTCTCTATTTGAGCGCATCGACGTTTATTTCCCCTTTCGGAAATCCGCATAAATTATTATTCCTAATCTATCTTGCTTCCTTTTCGAGATATAGCATTTTTTCTGTTTCTTAAAGGTTAGGTTGTCACGAAATCAGTTGGAAGTAAACTAAGTCTGTCTGCATTAATTTTCGTAAAAAGTTTTGAACCATACTTATTTTTGTAAAAAGGTGTTGAACTGTGCAACTCTTTGTAAGAAACCTTAAATATTGCTAGGCTTCGTTCGGAACTGAACTATGCCAGTCTTCGCAAAAGGCGTTGATGTATGGACACATACCTACAGACATACTCAAACACATGGTATGCATAGGGTTGTCAGTATCTGTATACATGTGGCGGAATCTTAAGGCGAACAGTGAGACTCGAGCGGTAACCGACCGTCTTATTGAACCGCTCCAAAGCATACTTAACTTCGGAGTTGCAGTATATATAGGTATGTAAGTACACCGGTCTTAGTATGATTCGTTAAGTGGGTAATATGGAACCATCCAATGAGAGAGGTTATGCTATTAGAACTGACCAATAGGAATTAAATGTTTGAATTTCCCGCTCAACAACTTAAACCGAGTCCACTGTACGTACCTACATACGTTTCTGAAGTTTTGGTCCCCAACTAAGTCACGCCTGAAGAAGTCCTCACTTCAAAAATATTTCCTTCTTAAGTATGAGTTGTACCTATTAAAGAAATGTACTTGGAAAACTAGAACTGTACACAGACACATGCATGTAAACTATATACACGGAACATGCAGCCGCATAACTATATACTACGTTGTATACTTATGCAAAGTCGACGAAACTCACGAGACAGCAAAACTCGACCGCTTCCGAGATCGTACGACTAACTCCGAATACAATATAGGTATATGTAGTAGCCGCCGCAGCAACACAAGCAGCTGTGTGGTGGGAGAGGAGAGAGAGAGAGGTACACTACTCTGGTATAGCCCGTGTAGCTATCAGCTGTATATCTATATGCAGCATGTTGGTCGTTTTTGATGTGTCGAATTTTGTTCGCTCACTCCCGACCTGAAAAGGCCCAGAAAATTGCTTAGTTTTAAAAAAATGATCAAGATTTGTCGATTCCCTCGCAAGATGTTTTATTCACGGAAAAAAGTTGATCTTGCGACACTGTGCGTGCGGGAAAGCACACGTATGGCTTATCGCTCCCCTTATAAATGGCACAATATGGCCAAACAACCGATAAATTTTTTTTCAAAAAGCATCAAGTAAATTCAGAAATTATTGTTTTTCATCGTGAAGTCAGAGAATATCAAGATAACGCTGAGATCATAAAGATATGCAAAGATTAATCAAGTCCAGCTTACAAACGATGCAGTATAAAAAAGGCACTGATAGAGAAAAAAAGGGAAAAGTGTAAAGACACGAAGTTGTGTAGAAAAATTGTGATTACAGCAAGAAACTTGGAGTGCAGGATTTTAAGCAATCGAAGGTAGTAGACTATTACAAGAATCGTAAAAACCCTAAGGAAGAGCTACCCGTCACCATGGCCACAGGTATGAAAAAGCTCAAGGCAAGGCTGTTCAAGACGACGGTTACTATAACGGCGGATACAAAGTTTGATCCAGAGATTGTAAATAAAGAGCTTAAGGAAAAATGGAGGTAACAAACAATATCGTGGTTGTACTAAGCTGTAAGTGTAAGACAAGTTCGAACAGACTGGTACTCTTAGAGTAAGGAAGTAAGGAATGTCAAAGTAGAAGAGAGATGCTGTTAAGCCCTGGCTGGCGAAGTGGAGAAAGTAAAGGAGAGTAGGAGAAAAAGAGTTGAAAATTAAATGTAATAATAAGATGCTCTTGGAATGACGAAGTCTGCAAGTAGAAAAGAAGGTATAAAAATACTTGGAGAAAAGTTGGAAATCACGGTGAAGGTCAATAAAGAATAATTTAATGGGCAAGTCATGGGGAGAAAAAAATAGGCAAAACCGAACAAAAATTTACAGCTAGGAGATTAAAAAAAAAGTTTAATAATAAGAAAAAAAGCTTGTTAAGTAGAGTATATATTAAGGATGACCACACAGCAAGAGAAAAAGAAATCAGAATAAAGGCGAAGAACGTTGCTTGAGCAAATAAAAGAGAAGAGGAAAGAGAAGTAGTAGAAGACAAGTGAATGTTAGTTTAAATTGTATGTTTTAATTGTGAGAAGGGCAAAGAGATGTATGTGTTCAATCGCACCCAGGCGTTCTGAAAATAGCAAGTGGGGAGGAAGAAGTAGAGTGATTCACGAGGACAGATACAAATTTACTGTTGAAATTTTGCAGCCCCCCCCCCCCCCTCAAAAAAATGGATATAAAGTCAAACTTGAAATAATTTGACGTCGTAGAACTGACACAATCTTGGATTGAAAAAATAGCATGGAAAAAGTGTAAAGTGAATTTAACAAATACTTCTTCTGAAACTGCTGCTTTGCGTTCAGATTGCGTGACATAGAAAGAGCAAAAGGTATAGTAGTCGTATGTATAAGAATGTGCAAGTAAATTTGGGGGATATGTTCGTAGAAAAAAAGTTAGAATGTGGTGTGCACATTAGCCAAGTATGGAAAATGGTAATGGTCCACTACTCTTAAGATAATCAAAGAGAATGTTAATGCAAGAAAGGAGAATAAATTATTGATTGGCGGAGAATAAATTGCATGAAAGGCAGAGGGAGAGGAACTATGCATTCTCTTATGTACAGAGAACAAAAAGTCAAGAAGCAACAAGGATAACTGGAAAATTCCAGAGAACAAGGTCCTTAACACATGGGGTAAAATATTGCTAAATTGGAAAGAGAAAAAGGTGGATTTATTATTAATGGCAATAGAGGAGAGAAAAAGAGCTTGTCGAATATTGATGCAAAAGGATAATCAGTAATTAATTACAAGATAGGAAATCAGAAAGCAGACTAAGTCAGATGTGAACATGTAGAGGTCAGCATATACTTAGACCACGTGAAACTGAAAGTTTTATTACAGATGGATGCAGCCGAAGAAAGTGGACGTAGGAGTGGAGGCGGACAGAAAGAGTCGCGAAAGGAGAATAAAGTTAACAGAAGTGAGCTTAAGGTGAAATGAGCCAGCAGTATTCAAGATTAGAGTTAAGGACGTGATAAAACAGAGAAAATTTGTAAGAAAGTGCGTGTCAAGATAGAGGCAATGATTTCTAAAGAGAAAGTAGCGAAAAGCACGTGGATGCTAGGGTGAAAAAATTTGCATGACTAACATTGGAGTGTCAAGAAAATTATAGTAAGGAGTGGGGTAAGTATATAAAGATAGAGAAAGATAAGCATAAAGCAGCTAATTGAGGCAGAAAATAATTATAATTAATAGTGCAAAGTTCGGAGAATAAAACTTATAGATCAGAAAGAATTCAAATAAAATTGATAAAAACAGAGGCAAGGGCGTGGAAGTATTGAAACAAGCTCAGAAAATTTAGGGTGCAATCAGATAAATCTACTGCAATCAAAATTTGTAATAGGGATTTCGGGAAAAATTAAGAGCAGTAAAAAAAGAATTATACATAACGTTCAGCAAAAGTGTCGGGAGATCTTGATTATGAAAAAAGACCTTATAAGGCAGATCATAAGACTTTAAGACATAAAATTACCAGGAGTAGACGGACTGGAGAATAAGATGTAAAAATTAAACCAATACCACTAGGTGACTGCCTCTGAAATCTAAGCCAAGCTAAGAACTACAAAAGAATGACCCTTATAAGCATGGCATGGAAAGAATATTTTAGGCTGCCGAACATAAAACTAAACAGAAAATATGTAATAAGCTTAAAGACAGCCAGTTTAGTTTAAAGGAAGATATTAAAGCCTAAATGCAATTTATATGCTTAACTACAGCATACATAAAAAAAGCAGGCAAAATAGGAAGGTCGTTTGTTGATTTGCGGACCAGGAGAAGTCTTTTGACAGAATGGATACAAGAATATTGAAAAAAAGTAGTAGAATGTTATTCCTTATAACTGGAAATAGTATTAAACTTGTTAGAGAATTATAATACTAACCACATAATCATAACAAATGTAATCTAGCAATGGAATTAAAATATATGTAAAGGCATGTATTATATCTGGACTGTATAAAGTATAGTTATACAAATTGTTAAGTACTTGTAAAACATGAACAATATAATATTCCTAATAACATCTTAATTATTCGTTTTAAATACTTTCGTAATGTCAGAAAAATAGAAAAATTAAGAGTGGCGAAATTTTACTACTAAATACTTAGTATAAATAGTTCTCATCAAACAATGCAAAAAAAAACAATGACAAATGAAAAATGAAAACACAATTTTTTAATATTTGCTGCAATTAACCGGTAGTTTAAAAAAAAAATTCGTCTAGCAAAGCATTCAGAACTTCTTAAAAATGAAGAGCAAGGGTAAAAAGCATACCGGTCAAAATAATTTATATCCTATGTTAGAGGATTGGAGATGGATATTTCAATGCATCGCTCCTCTTGTTTTGTTTGGTAGTATTTTTCGCTGTTCCAAAAAGAGTATATTATTGACGATTGAAAGCTACATATATAGATGCAAGATAACTGACTCTTATTGTAACAGTCATAAGACGAAGACACAAAATAACATATGCTTTGTTCCGAAATTATGCAAAAATACTTGAGAAAGTATAATCTTGAAAAAAAGGGTTCTTGACTCCAGTATGTAACGTTGCAGATTTTTCTTGGCTCGTCGCGCTCGATATCTTCGATAAGGAAGCAAAATATTATCTTTACTTGCCATAGTTAGAACAAAAATCCTTTAATCACGTGTAATAGGGGGCTAGCTCACGCACCTTTACTTTGGTCTTAAGCACTGCCTTGTATGCGGCAATAGCTTCTATTTCAGGAAAATTAGCGCTCACTTACTCATTAATGCGCAACGGAGTAATCATCACTCGGTAGCTGCAGCTCTTTTTTTTTAACAATTCCAAGCGATCGGCACTTCAACCGTTAAGTATCATTATCCTTAAGAAGATACCAATAAGACAATGAGAACTACCGCTCGCACTTATATACTTGTGGATTCTGCCCTTGATGTCCTCGCTGCCTAGTTCATGCAATGCACTTTTAAATTGTCGTAGCCTCTGCCACACTGATCTTTCAATTTTTTTTAGTGCTTTTTTTCCTTAGTCACGAGTATAAAAAAAATCGAGTGACAATAGAAATATTTCATCCGTAGTCACAACACCCATGCTCTTGACTCACTTTCTTTGGTTTTCCGTCGTAAAGTGTCGCTTTGGCACGATCTACCAGTCATGCGTACACTTAATAGTTCTGCCAAGTCTTTTGTTCTGACAGCTTACCTTATTCACCTCTCTGAAGTTTTAAAAGGTCACCTGCTTCATACCCGTGATTCACTTAGCCACCTATCAAGTACACTTACACAACTACTCGTCTACTAACTCCTGAACTTGACGGTAGATTGGTTCCTTAACAAGAGATCGGTGTATGGCGTACTTAAAATTCCGGAGACATATTTTCTGTAAGTGTATGGAAAAACCTGCTACGGTCAGCTCCTGTTTTTTGCTTATAATAATGTATCCAGTCATGCACCTAAAGTTCTGCCGTAAGTTCGAGGCCACATGCGCGACGGCTATCATCGGTTGTTATCATTGCTCTAAATAATTATTGCTCGAACTTTGTGTCATCATCGGTTGTCACGTCGATTGGCATATCTTGATCGATGAGAATCTAAGAGCAGCTGCCCTTATGGCCTTACAAATGCGCTCATATTCTGCACCGGTAATCAAACCACATCACTTGCGACGAATCAGCATAGCTCTTTTTTTTACTTTACTAAGGAATAAAAAAAAGAAGTAGAAGTAAGAAGAAAGGATAATTAAGGATCGTCAGGAGTTTTTACCCTTTATAAATCACCTCGTCTTCCTTTTATGTATTTGCCTTAAACTCATGTCTATCTTGCTGCTACGATATTCTGATTATTGTCTTAAAACTCCTGCAATGAATCCTTAAGACAAATGTCGCGACATACATTCAGGGCTTATAAGCCGTAGAAAGAGCAGCACATGTCTCCCAAAAAGCTCTTAGTAGGGCCCAAAATCTTTGTAAAAATTCATTCGTAATCCTAAGGCGCCATGTACCTGGTTCAAAGCCACCTCGAAGACTTCTATCCTAAATTACAGGAGCTGAACTTGCGTCTCGTCTAACAGGCATGGTATTACTTCAATACTTTAGACCCTAGATGTGGCTTCCATGGCAGTCAGTGCTGCTAGGACTGCTCCTTTTACTGCTATTATTATTTTCACGACTATGGCTCCCTAGAAAGTTGACGTAGTTGGTGGAAGCCAGGTGGAGGAAAACCTATTATAGTTACCGGGCCTAAGCAAATAGCATATCATTTTGAATACTGCCTTTCTTTTGATCCATGTGCAGTCTCTTTGACTCGCTTATTTTTCACTGAATATATCCGTGAGTCGTCTATGCGCTAGTGCACACCACGGAGTCCCTCAACGTCACACGCTGCGATCTCGATATTAAAGCAGTGCTTTTGTTTTGTTAACGCAGAAAATTGGTAACCATACTGCCTAGGACTTGCTGCATGAGAAGCTGCATTTGAAGGGGGCATACAAAAGGAAGTCTGTCAGAATTTTCGCTAACTCATCAACTGAGGAAGCCGTACGCTAAGGAGTCTACATGGCTTTTTTCTGTCAGGCACACCGTTGCAGAGGAGACATTTCTTATTTAAAGTCCTTGCTTGCGTCATGTTTCTTCTGGAAGTGCCATTGTTAGTCTACTTTAATAGTTGATAGGGCCAAAAAGTACCAGCCTCGTTGTTTCCCAGGAGTAGAATCAGGTGTCAGGGACCTGTCAAGATGCGATCGGTTGGGATTAAGAATAGGCAGAGTCTTCTGATTGGGCTATTGTATTATGGCCCTGGTACTAGAGGAGTAGCTGTGGGTGTAAAGAGATTTACTATATTGTAATTAGCAGAGATGTAGTAATTTATTATAAACTTGTAGTGTTAGTTCTGTTTCTGACACCTCCTATGCTTTGAAATTTTTGAAATGTTTCCCTTCCTTGTCAATCTCCAAGGGAAGAAGACTTGGCTCTGATGCCTGTTTTCTTTCCATACTACTCTACGTCCTCTGGCGAAACATCTCTTTCTATGGATTCCCCTAGGATCCGTGTCATCTTCTCCTCCTCTTGGTCGTCAAAGAGTTCCAGTACCTGTACATCTCTCATGACTTAAGTAACCTAAATCATTTATCATTGCGTTCGTAGAGTAAAGATAAGGGTGGACTGGACATCACTTTTATCCGGCTTCTGAGTCAAGTTATTCTTTGCCACGACTAATAGAGTTAAAAAACCTGACTGTGGCAATTCTTCTTGACTTCTGTTAGATTAGATTCTGACGGTTCTTTTTATGTTGTAAAGATTACCAACAGTTCACACTTAGCCGTTTTGTGCTGATATGGCTGATGAACTTGGGTCGTTTCAGGTTCTTAGATAAAGCCTAAAGGAACCCTGGCATTTCTCTGTCACAATCTCCTTCAGTAGTATCGATGGGCTGGCCTAACAAAACTGGGTGGCATGAGCTGGGAACTGGGTCCGTGATCCGAATACTTTTGCGCGGTATTTCTGATCTTTGGTAATTATCTGGTTGATATCCTTCAACAGTAAGTCCATATCTTTGTCCAGCTTTTGTCAGATTTTTTCTTTCACTGGAGGTGCCACAAAAAATTTATTCCATATTTTTAATTGTTTAGCCTCCTCAATCACCTTGTGTAACGTTTTCTCTACCGACTGTTAGTCTGTCATTAAAAAAAAACAAAGAGTTTGATTGAAGTCAGCCAATTTTTCTTATCATGGTGTCGTCATGACCTTCTACTGCACTTTTTAGGGGTATCGCCCTTCCTAATGAAAAGATTGATTTCAAACATCCCTGGCTGCACTTGTGGACCTGGCTAGCCACGATAATTCTTAGCCTTTTCAAAGGGCCACAGTCACTTGTCAAATATAAATTTCTTAGGGAGCCGTTTATTTAAGCCAGACAATTAGGACTTGTATCTGAAGCTGGACAATATAGTGCATGCTCCATGCCTTAACCCCAAGTTTAGGTAAAATATTTTTCTTTGTTTTGCTGATGTGTAATTTTTTGCCATTCTGAAGTACATACACCACGGGTAAACTCACCTGGAAAATTTTTAATAGATTCTCCTATTTCGGTGACAACATAGCCGGAAATCGCTGTGTCGCATTAGATATTGAGAGGCTCTTAGGAAGCACCTTTCTTCAATAGCAAATATTGCTTGTCTCTTGCCTTTATCATATGTTTGGTTCTGTTTGTCATAATACACATCTATATTTCTTAGAACTAAATCCCCTAAAGCTTCGAATCTTATCAATCAATCGGCCAATACTTGCACGCTTGACGCTAACTTTAGTCCCCTAACTTTAACTGTTCATCGCAAACTTTTTACCAGACGGATATTTCATCTGTAATTTGAAAAAGTGGAAGACACTTCTAGGGATGACTTAACCGTGGTGTGAAACGCGTAGCTCTGTTGATGAAGATGCTAGTCACCGTTACGATGTTATGCTACAACAAACATGTCTAATATGGGCTTGGGTATCCTATTGCTATGTTTTATGGGATCTGCCTAAGAGTGATAGGGCAGCGTGGTAGCGTGCTGAATACCAAAGTCTTCTAAAGCCTGTTTAACAATTGCATCATCACACCCGTTGCCTTTATCCGTCTTCAGGTAGTCTAAAGTGTCCTAGCAAAATAGTATAAGTCCTTCCAGGGTTGAAACAATATTTTTGTCATCTGCAGTTCTCATTTGTTTCATTTTTACTCAACGGTAGACAAGATCTTGAAATGCTACTGGATATTTTTACTGTCCTATGCTCTGGGTAAATTCCATCTGACCCACGGCCACTGACCAATATCCTACGGCAATATTGTACGACATTAGTCCTGGTTAGATTGTCTGTGGCGTCTTACAGCTCCGTCATACATCGAATTTTCGGATTGAATATACCGTGTCATGACATACTTCTGATCAGTCGAATTTCCTTCTCATAGCATCGTACGTTTTTTTCCATATGAGCGTCACAAAGGACTTTAAATCGGTGTCACAACAATCGAACCAGACTCGATATGATTTATCCAATTTGTCCACTATTGGTTCACTACCTTACTTTCAACAATTGGTGCACTACTCCAGCGTCTCGATAAAGGCTCTATCATATTACTCTCTGCCATTTTTCAAACTTTCTCTTGTGCTATTCCTTGCATTTCGGTGACATTCTTTGCAGGTTATATTTTACTGGCTCCGTACCTTCTACCTTAATTTCATGCTTGGTTAAGTGTATATCCGCATAATTTTTTTGTTGTCTTATCAGACACTATGTACTACCCGGTGATTTGCCCAAACAGGCGCTCATGTACTTATACAATACAGAGATGCCAGCGCATTTTGCTTCTATTTTGTGCTCCCAAAATTGTAGATGCGCGAGATGATACCATACCTCTCTATTATAAAGGAGCCATCTATCGAATGCATGTTGCACCACGATATCTTATCTACAACAAAAGTCAATATCGATTACTATATATCATTTTTTAACAATTTTAAGGCTCGATACTCGAGATTTTTTGCCCCTATATCCACCGCAAAACTTTTTTTTAGCATCCCTAAAACTTTATTTACGCAACTAATTTCCGACTCTTCCTAACGTTTAACACATCTAGGACTTGACTTATACGATAAAAGTGCTTAACTCTATTTATTACGGTTCTTACCCTTCCCTCGAATCTACTACAACCTGCAGCATCAACTCGAACAGGTAAATCGACGTTATAACGGGCCTAAGCGTATAGACATTTTATAAACTCGATCCATTGATGCTATTATTCGTCAAAAGATACATTTTAGTCCGACATTATAGCGTTATTCTTTGCATTCGATTGAATTGTCATACTTTTGATCCTCTCCTGCTGTATCATCTTATGAGGCAATAGCGAAATCTATTTTGTTGCTTTGAACGATTGTCGCAACTGTTTTATGGCACCTACCTCGCCTGTCTCGTCATGTGTCTTTGAGGCCTCTTTTTTACCTCTCCGTCACGATGCAAGTCTCTGGTCAGAAGCAGGAGACAACAGATGCCACTACGCTCTTTCTATTCCAATTTCTGGGTTTTTATTACAAACCGACAAGATGGGCACATTCGGATCGTTGAGCCAGTTCTCGAGCAGCCCAGAAAACTGTCATAATTTTTAGCTCTCGGAAGTCCTGGATTAATTGGACAATTGTGTATTCTACTTATTATTCCGCGGGAGTTATTACACTGAATGTCAGGGCCATTTATCGCTATATGTCCTGGCTTTTGGCATGTGTCGCACAGAACTCTGAAAGTTTCCAAGCCCCTAATGTCGGACAAACGCTTACGGACGGTTCCTTGTGCTGATTTCCTGTTCCTCTCTTCATTACTTGGGTGTCGTCTCGGTTGTATCTTTAATCTAATCATCCTATCCTGTTGTCTTTGGCTTTGTGCTAGCTGTAATGACACTAGCTGTATTGCCGCTTTGATAGCTTGTAGGCTCTCTTCCTTCTGCAAGAATTCATTACATTCCTTTCTTTTATTTTATTTTAATTCCTCTCTCTTGCAAACTGCTTCTCCTGAGCATAGTCAATTGCAAATACTTGCAGGTTTTTGGTTTGGGGTGTCACAATTTTTACTGTCACTTTCTCCTCGGCTTCTGTTGCTGCCGCAACCGGGTCCGTTTTTTTCTCCAGTAAGCAAAAAGGTGCACTTTTAATACGAAAGCTGTTTGGTGGCAGTAGAAACTAGAAGCTTTGGCTCTCCTTGAATGATCCGGCCGTAGATCACGTATTGTAATATTATTTGCTGACGGTATAAATATGGATGCCGGATTTGATAAAGCTTTTTCTCAAAGCATGTGATAAATTGTGCTACTAATGCCTCATCTCCTCAATTTCTACATAGAAGCTTATCTTATAGCTCTTCATCGTCAAGTACGTGCACAAAGCGACTATTACACGACTAAACAGTATGTTGCTACTTACAAAAACATTGCTACTCTGTTTTGTACCACTCACTTGCTATCCCTCTGAAAATCCCTGGTAACCTTTTCATAATATGTATGTCGTTATAGCCCATCGTGTCACAATAATTAGTGAGCAACGTAATAAATTTCTTTTCTGACTCTCTTTCAGATTCTTTATATGTCAATCATCATAATTCAAGTTGATACACTACTTTTACTGGATCTTTTGCTCGTTGTCCGTGACTATGTCTTTCAGATTCTTTAGAATCCAAATTCGTAGTCGAAGTGAGTAGATCGCTTTTACCGCTGTGAAGATGAGTCCAATATTTTTCTTATCTTAAATATAAGTCTACACAATGCCTATCTGGTAATTGATTTTTCTGGCCATCCTTCTGTTATAGTTTCTCTGTCATTATCTTCCAACTTCTCTAAAATTGTCAGTTTACAATGCGTTTACTGTTTTACCCTCATCGATCGCATTTTTCGCATGTTTGTTTCACCCTGCTACGATAAAGACTTTGTCTTTAACCCGACGACTCATTCTGTCCGGCGATGTAAATAAACTTTCCTTATTTCTCAAGTTCTTACAGTAACTTGTATTTTTAGCTGTTGTCTAGCTGCCATGCTATGTATTGTCTCTGCTACTATTAAGATAGAAGCCTGTTTTTTCAATCACTGTCATCGCCCTTCCACGTTAGTCGTTACGCGTCTGTGGACACTATTGTCGACAATAGTACGCTGCTTCTCACGGCTGGTTTAAGAGATATACTTAGCATTTCATGGATATTGTGTTGGCCCACCGTTTCTGCTTCTAATGCCGTCATCTCGAAAATAGGTACCATCTATGCCCTTTGGTCTTTATCGTCAATATTTTCATCGATTATCTGACACCATGATACGTTAGACGACCCCGTCTCTCGTAGGTAATTTCAGTAAAGTCTTTTGGTCGTTGATGATAAATGTCGAATACGCTATACACGTGTCCTCTTTAGCCCAGTTCCAATCTCTTGCTCCGTCAAATCCACGCATCGTCTTATGTGTACTTTTTTGTCTCGGCGTGCAGCTAACTTTGTCATGGTTTTGATGTATTTACGGGCTTAGAGCATGTTTGTCACCGAAGTTTTACGGATGGTCCCCAAAGATCAGGGGTTCTCTATTAACAGTTAAGCTACATTAGAAGAACACGAAGGAAATAGGCGGAGGTAAAAGATACAAAAACCAAGTGGAAGAAGTACGGTTTAATATCATATTTGTCTATGTAAGGGTTAAAAAGGCAATAAAAAAAAATAAAAAAGATATTTTAAAGAGGGTAACTATTGGTCGAAACACATAAAATTTTCTGGTGGTATAACTTATATACACATTTGTTATTTTGTTATACATTATGACTTCCTGATGGAGATAGCTTTGTATTAGTCTATAATTAGGTATTTTTTTTAATATATGAGGAATTTTTTTCATTTTGTAACGAATTAACATGTTTATTTTCAATAGTTTATGTATGTATGCGTATATAGCAGTGTACGTATCAGTCTATAAGCGCGTCTGCAATAACTTATATTTTAGAAAACCCCACTGATCTTGGAGATCCTGGGCTTGAAATAGTTAGTTCTTTATTTTTGGAGTGGCATCAAAAAAATTTAAGTTTTATATCTCAGTAAAGTTGTTGTATCATTTTTTCGTGGCAAAAAAGCTGTCATGCGATGCGTTAAAATAAATGGTAGTTTGATTTTAAAAACAGTTATAAATATATATATATATATATATATATATAAGATAATAAAATAAGCTACATGCATATTAAATTACATTGAAAACTTATTTAGTTTACTTTTTAATAATAAAATTCAGAAAAATTTAATTTGCGGAAAATCAGTCGTATTTAGGGAATTGGTCAATAGACACAAATTATTAACAACGTAAACTGTTTATATTTTAATTCCTATAGTAGTTTATCGAAAGTTTCATTATTATACCCTATTCGAGTTGTTTGAATGATATTCAATTGCAAGTAAATCGTTTTTTATTTTTAAGGTGACATGGTACATTTAGTGACTAGTGGGGTATAGCTGCTCACTCTGTTTGTCTTCGCAGGAGTGCGTAAAATATTCCGTGTTTCTTACCTTGCAGTTTTTGTGCGCTATTTTGTAGATTTTGCCTGCCATGTAGAGCATGCGGTATTTAATACACTTATAGATGTACAGGTGAACAAGCAATGTTAGTGACGTCACCGTCAGTGATGCAATAAAAATAGCGCAGGCTAGTTTTTTTGTATTTTAAATTATTATGCTGCGTTATTTTAAATTTTTTGTTTTATTAAGGAATTGTAGTTTTTTTTTCTAAAGGCGGTTAAATAGCTAAACTGTAGTGATGTACCTTATTCGGGTTTTGCGAGCAAGTATCATAAAAATGTTCAGCATAAAAATAGCTACATTCACAAACTTTTATTTTACCTATTCACTGTTTGTTCTAAATTTTTTTATTCGTACCCTATCTGAAAGTATGTGCTTTCGTATTTTTTTTGGCACACGGAAGAACGGCTTTTATGCCGCTCAAATGTAACGGATGCTCTGATTGTCTGATAAGTCTTTCGCAGCTGCTGCGCTAACAGAAGTGACGACTTCGATTACCGATGGTTGGACACCTTCCTAACTTACCCTCCCAGATACAGTGATTCTCAAACTGTTTGTTAAAAGTTTTTATTTCGCGGTTTACTAATTAAGATATGGCGTGTACTTAACCTCACCTAAACACGCCAGTAAACGCAACGTGTATATTTACTACTGTCTATCAGTTCAGCAATTAATTTGTGTTCTGAAGGAAGTTCTTACAACTCCAAAAAGATAAGCGCCACTCCACTGCATAACGAGCCTATAGTAGTATAACCTCAAAAACCGCCTGCTTTATACTTCGTATCACAATAATGCACTAAGTACTACGACGCGTAATGCATTTCACTACGTGCAATGGCAGGCTAGCTCTTAAGAATTATTTTGCGTGCAGCAAAACAAATTTCTGGTCTAAATTAAATAATATCATATCGGTACCTCCTAATATTAACAAAATTATTTCTCTAACATAATAACTATGTGAAGCTACTTCATAAGCAAAATCACATTTCTAAATTTAATATACTTGCGCGTAAATCTTTTTGACAGCATTCAGAATGCCTTATTTAGCTGCAGTCAATTCAAGATTTTCAATACATGTGCAATCAACGTGGCATGTTTAAATGGTCCAACTGACCTTCTACATCAACACATAAGAAACTACACTACTTGTTACTGTACTTATGTTTGATGGATTTCCAGTTCAAAGTGGATTTTCACCCAGAAGCTTGCATGCTCCACATTTCAGTACACAATATCCTAGTACTCGACAACAAGTACATGAACACCTATGCTAGCTCTATCTTGCTCTTTCTCAGTTACCATTTATATATCATTTATAAGAAAATTAATCAAGTAGCATGGCAGAACTACGCCATCGTGCGGCAACTACACTCTTTTACTCCCTGCCAGAATTTTAATATTTCCCTAATCTCATTTATGTATGGAGTGATTTTCATGTAGATAACTGACTTAGGATCTTTAGTCTCTATTGTCAAAGAGTTATGTCCAAAATGGTACCGTTTTCGTGAAATGATAGTACTTGAATATAACAGGCCAAATATACTCTAAAAATTTCATTATAAGTTTCAGACGCAAAGGAGACAGGCATATAGAGTACTTTTTTTATCCTTTCTCTTCGTCTTTCCTTCAAAAATAGAGAAAGCATGACGTTACAGAGTACTTTTATAGAAGTAGGAGGACATCACAGTAGTGGTGATCCGTTGACTTCAGCCTAGTGCAGTTGATACATTGTTGTAAGCGAATGAGAAGAGAGAGACGGAGAAGCAGACCAAGATCAAGAGAAAGTAAAGAAAGGAAAGTTATAGTATGGGGAGGAAAAGAGATGGAAAATGAGAAATGATGCTTTCTGTAAGAGAGACTGCACCAGACATTGACGCCTTAATTTATATCACCATAAGTCTGTCTATGTATGTATGTGTTACTGTTCACGAGGAATCAGAAAATGATAGAGAGAAAGTTTATACAGTAATATCACTTATCCTCAGAACCACCGCTATTGATATTACCGGTATTATTTGAGTGTTATCAGATAAAACACTAAATACAAAACAATTATTACGAATTTTCTCATTGTTAACACAACATGAATTTCAGTTTTGCCCACAGTACACTGTATAGGTACGATCTGTATTAATGCGAGGGCCGTAAGCTATTTAGGCAGTAATCGACTACCAGGCTGATACTACTTCCCATTACCGAATCATAAGTGTCTTCTAAAACAGGTACCTCCTCGTTTAGAAGCAGTAAGACGAATAAACTATCTTCAAATAAATAAGACAAACATTTTCACTGTTGGTTACATTATGGCTAAAAGACAAAGTTACATATTTAATCTACAAGCATTAAAATTCAAATAAGCACGAAGCATTAAGCCATCACTTGTATCTGTCCCGCCAGCTTCTTCTGGGGTTGTGATGGCAGATGATCCTTTTCTGACGTGATAACTTCCTGCTATACCATGTTCTTATTCCCCTTGGTCTTGACCTAGGCATTGTAATATAGTACGAGCTTTCACTTTTACTACCAAACCCTGTTCTGGGTCTCGGATCCCATCGCTCCACTCTTACGTCAGAGGTATCGGGCAAAGTATCGGGTGATAGTACAAGCCTGTTCTATCACTGCAGATCCTAGCTCCAGATCATCGAATCCGTTAAATGAACCAGTAGATAATTAGCTTTGCTACAATGTTAATCGTACATTAGTTCAGCTAAATCCATACTTTGCGAGAAAATAGAGCAAGCATTCTGGCCAATGTCAATAAGTGCGGATCGAGTTATGCAAGATGCTGGAAGACAATTTCGGTTCTATTTTATCTTTGAACCTTTCGATTATTTTTTATCATGAAAACCATAAACAAACAGCGGATAAATATTATTTCTAATTATTTTTACGCTAATTAACGTATTTTTAACATCAAGCAAGCTGACTGCAAGTCTCATCAGCCCAATATGAGCAAAAAGAAAGATGTTTAATTGAAGGCAGGTACCAACGGATATTTTAATCAGCATGACGGATCAGTACAGTAGGGAGGTGCAAAGTAGGAATGAACATATATTTAATAAAACAATGTTTCTATCACTTGTATTATGCATGAGCTGTACACGAGGGTAAGTATTAATGCCATGATTGTGCTTCAAAGGGATATTTATTCGAAGCAATGGAATGTCTCACAGCATAGTGTGTTAAGTCAAATGTATAATTTGTGAGTTTGACATTATCTTTACTCATTTATTGTAAAGATGTATATTTGGCAACGTCAAGAATTTACCTACATCAGGATTGATCGTTTTATTTTGTACATGCGTACGTGTAGCGGATTATAATAATCATACGTATAAGTTGATATTATATAGTTCTAGTCGTAGCCATTCTGATTTTTCAAGAACTCGCATAATAATAACGTCATTCTCTCTGATAGTTGCATTTCCATTTACTACTCTCACACTGACTATAACCATTAGCTATTTTTAGGAATACATTATTGTAGTGGTTATAGAACTACCTCTACGGAAATAAAATTGTTAAACATGGTTTTAAAGTTTTAAGGGCAAATTACATACTTGGTCACCTTAACGCTGTTACAGTTATTTGTAAATTTACACTACCGTTTACATATAATTACTCTGTAAAAGTTGTTTCAATTTGCATATTCATATAAACTGCTAGTTGTCGCTTGAGTCTTTTTTATCAAGCTGCTACTAGTCTCTTTTATTTTTATTGTCTGCCAAGAAAGAAATGTGATTTTTTGTGGAACAGTGCAAATAGAATATAAATGCTGGTTGAATACTGATGATATTACTGATACTGAAGATTTGGTTTGGAACGTATAACTGGCACTTGGATTTATTTTAGACAATGAAAAAACCGTAAAATTGTTATTGCACGTGAAAAAGAAGTTTCTCAACGTTAAAGGCCGTTGGACAACAGCTAAAATGGCTTTTTATGAAAATCTTGGGTTAGAAGGATTAGAAATTGCTACAGCTGCCTCAGTGGCCAATTAAGATAATGATGATAATGAGGGTATGGCATTAAAATATCCTAACAGTGATTTTCTAAATTGCATGAGGAGTGTCGCTATGACAAAGATTAAGCATCTAGATACAATTAAACTTCTGAAGTAAGCATAATATCTGTTTGTTTTAAGAGTGCAAAAAATTCTTAATGAGAAGCAAGCTTCTAATGTTGATGTAGTGTTTGTAGCAGAGTTTGCTACAGTAAAAAAAGATAGAAAGAACAGTAAAACAAAGTATATTAACCCTCAGTTCAAGTTCTATTAAATTTTCCATGTACGTGCGTTTTAAAAAACTGACGAAAGAGTACAAATTTATATTGTAACCTTTCCTAATTAAATTTTTGCTGTTAAAATATCTATCACAATCTATTTAAAAAAATTTTATATCTCATTTATCTGATAATCCTGACTTTATAGCTGCAGTCACATCTTCAGCAGTTATTTTCTTGCAGGTATAGCCTATACGTATTTTAAATATGAAAGGAAGATTTTTCAATATTCATACCTATATAAGCAACAGTAAACGTGTAACTGAAAATTTAGACGGGTAAACAAGTGCGAAGAAGCAAAGTCAAACGAATATTTGAAAAACTACATACATCTCGACTAAATTACAAATAGCTCGACTAATACTTTCGGCATAGTATGTCTAACTTCTACTAATCCCCCAGCTTAATATTTAAAATAATATCAAAAGCATTTAATCATTGGAGGACTTTAAAATCAAGAACTGCAGAAAACCAAGCGTACAGTCTTCTCGTTGAGAATCCTTTGCCAAAGAAAAATACACCTTTGGTTAAGTGCTTAGGCTTTGATGACACTATTGATGATGATATTAATACTGCTGATGAAATAAAAATAAATTAAGAATTTGAAAATTGTTTTATTCAACAGTTTACATTAAATTTAAAAAATGCACGTAAACCGTTTTCAATAAGAAAGCATAGTTATGAAATCTGTGTACAATAAAAATGTTTTTATGTATTTAAATACCATGGAAGTAAGATGTGTCCAAGTAAAAATAGTCAAGTTATCACTGATTGTGTACTCCATGATGATTATTTTATATAATAATATCCGTAGGTTTATAAAATATATCACATAATAGTTCCGTTTATTAAATACTGCTTCTTACATTTATGAGTTTGTCATTTAAACAGTTATAACATTAGAAGTAATAATAAACGTCCTTGCATCAACTAATTTTAAATAACTATCCGTGCTGCTTTTATCGTTGACGATTTTTTTAGATCGTTCATTGGGTAAAAATGTCTGACAATCAACATCTAATTAAGCAACAGCTTCTGTGTTAGCAAGGTTGTTGGCTTTTTTTTAGCCTGGTCATCATATGATCATTCACGTGATCCTATGTTAATTTGCTATGACTTGATAATCACTTTACGTTTTTCCAGGTATGCAATGAATATTATGAAATTTGGTGGCCTGAGAAGTAGGATGTATGGTGACCTATAGTCTGTCAAAAGTTATGTTGTGAATGCTTTTATCAATTATAATGATTTAATCTCCACTGCACTAATTTTTTATAAGCCTAACTATTGTCATCATAATATTTCCTTTGCATTCATTTTTTCTAAACCTGAATTTATTATTCATCAGAGAATTTGATGTATTCAATTCTTTGTTTCAGCTTTTACAAATATTATGGCTTAAAATTTCATGTTTTCAGAACATGGCATTAGGTAATGGTTCAAAGTGCATCTTTTAGAACTTTCTTTTAGCGTCCATTTGTTCATTATTTTCCAAATCAATACAATTTTTGAGCTATATACTTTGCAAATATTTTCAAACATAATGAATTTGTAGGACCTATGACCGATAATTTACCTCGATTTTAGATGCTTTATAATAAAGTTAATATTTATACTTATCACACAATATGGTCATTAATTTGGTTTGCTTTAAGTCTGAAGCTTTATTATGCTCATAGCACAATGGCAAATCCTTACAAAGACCATTAAGCTGTTCTAGATATAACAAGTCACTTCTAGTCAAATATAAATCATTCGTTAATGTTATAAAAATCATCAGGCAGCTTAATATTTTTCACTCGCCTACGTCAACCATATATTATCCTAAGTCAGGTCTGAATCAGATAATAGTAGGCAGGATCCAGTTTATGTAACTTTGAACAATAACTTCTGAATTCATCAAATACTTTATTAACAGCAGAACATCAGTTTTAAGGTAAAGACAATAATCTCGTCAGATATTGGTAATATTGAAAATATTTTATATCGTTTTAGCAAAAACATAATTTCCATTTTCATGTGTGCGTAATATTATTTACTGCAAATGTAATCCTTAGATCAGAGCGTTAGTTTTTTTCCAGTTCAATAAATAATGCGTTATAATTATGTGGGAATACACCCTATTTCATTAACAGATTTTTTTGGCTCGACAGAGTAGGTATTATCTCGATTGAAATCTTTTTATGAAATATCATGTGGCTTTAACTAAGATGCTGGTTCATTAAGAAATGACAGCATGCAAATTAGTATAGTTTTCCATGTGTTGATGTAGAAGGTAGGTTAGATCATTTAGACGTGCCATGTTGAATGCGCAAGTTTTTTAAATCTCAAATTCCCTGCAGCTAAGATAAGGCATCTAGCACGCAGTCAAAAACATTTAGGCATAATCTTAGTAATTATGTACATCAAATTCAGGAAGATGATTTTGCAACAGTAGCTTCGCATAGATATACTGAGAGAAATATAATTTTGATAATTTTGCGTCGTACTGAATATAAAAATATTACAGTTAGACGGAAAATGTATTTTGCTAAATGCAAAAGCATTTTTAAGAGCTGGTCTGCCATTGCACGAAGTAAAATGCAACACATGCTGCAGTACTGAGTACGTTATTAAGATACGAAATATGGAACACGTGGTTTTTTTGAGATTGTTGTAAAGTTTACTGCTTGCCTGAGTCCTACAGCATTCTAATTTTTCGTGTCTTATCACTGTTTTGCTGCATGTAATCAACCAAATCAGTCTTATTTGCTGCGCTAGACATAGTTAAATTGCAGATTTCGAGGCACCGTACGTAAGTATTGTGATGACTGACACGAACTCTTTATATTGTTCAGTCGTAAGGTACTTTAAAATCTAAGGTATTGGTGTTATGTACGCCAAGTTTAGAGGTTTGCATGCTACCCGTCACATCGGTGGCCGTACATTAAAGCTCCCTTTTTCAAGAAATAGTAGATTACGATACAAGGCCAGAAAGTTGGATTTCCGGGCGTGCGATGGTTTGACGGCCGAGGCGAAGCTGAGGCCGTTAAATCGCACGCCAGTGAGTCCAACTTTTTGGCCGAGTGTCGTATAGTACTTTTTTTCACTCCCCCCCTCGAAAGTACGCTAATATGTAAAGATAATTATAAATGATGGAAAGTGAGT